>PVJL010010792.1:0-30444 GCA_004026885.1 Lyroderma lyra
GTGGCAAGAACTTCCAGTACTATATTAAATAACAGTGGTGACAGGGGGCATCCCTGTCTTGTTCCTGATTTTAGGGGAATAGGTTTCAGCTTTTCCCCATTCAGTATGATGTTAGCCAAGGGTCTCTCATATATGGCCTTTATTATGTTGAGATACTTTCCTTCTATACCTATTTTATTTAGTGTTTTGATCATAAATGAATGTTGTACCTTGTCGAAAGCTTTTTCTGCATCAATTGAAACAACCATATGGTCTTTATCTTTGATTTTGTTTATATGGTATATCGCATTGATGGATTTTCGTATGGTGAACCATCCTTGTGCTCCTGGGATGAATCCCACTTGATCATGATGTATGATCGTTTAGATGCGTTTTTGTATTCTGTTTGCTAATATTTTGTTCAGGATTTTTGCATCTGTGTTCATCAGAGATATTGGTCTATAGTTTTCTTTTTCTGTGTTGTCTTTGCCAGACTTTGGTGTTAGAGAAATGTTGGCCTCATAGAATGAGTTAGAAAGTATTGCTTCCTCTTCAATTTTTTGGAAGAGTCTGAGGAGGATAGGCATTAATTCTTCTTTGAATGCTTGGTAGAACTCGTTGGTGAAATCATCTGGTCCAGGGCTTTCGCCTTTAGGGAGATTATGGATAGTCATTTCAGTCTCTTTGCTATTGATTGGTCTATTTAGATTATCCAGTTCTTCTTGGTTCAGTCTAGGTAGGCTATAAGTTTCTAGAAATTTGTCCATTTCTTCTAGGTTGTTAAATTTCGTGGCATAAAGTCCTCCATAATATTTTCTTATAATCCTTTGTATTTCTGTGGTATCAGTGGTATTTTCTCCCCTTTCATTTCTAAGTTTGGATATGTGTGTCCTTTCCTTTCGTCCTTTGATTAGTCTTGCCAGGGGTTTGTCAATTTTGTTGACTTTCTCAAAGAACCAGGTCTTCATAATATTAATTTTTTCTATTGTCTTTCTGTTCTCTAATTGGTTGAGCTCTGATTTAATTTTTATTATTTCTTTCCTTCTGCTGACTTTGGGTTTTGCCTGCTGTTCTTTTTCGAGTTCTTTAAGATGTGATGCTAAGATATTTGCTTGTGATTGTTCTTGTTTCTTAAGATAGGCCTGTAATGATAATAAATTTCCCTCTTATTACCACTTTCGCTGTGTCCCAATAGTTCTGATATGTTGTATTTTCATTGTCATTAGTTTCTGTATATTTTTTTAATCTCATCTTTTATTTGGTCTTTTATCCAGTCATTTTTTAATAAGCTGTTGTTTAATCTCCATGTATATGTGTTTTTTTCTGCTTTCCTATTACAATTGATCTCCAATTTCAAAGCCTTGTGGTCTGAGAATACACTTGGTATGATTTTGATCTTCTTGAATTTGCTGAGGCTACTTTTGTGTCCCAGCATATGGTCTATCCTTGAGAATGTTCCATACGCACTAGAAAAGAAGGTGTAGTCTCTTTTTGCTGGATGAAGTGTCCTGTAAATGTCAATTATGTCCAATTACTGTAATGTGTCATTAAAGCTGTTATTTCCTTATTTATTTTCTGTTTGGATGATCTGTCCATGGCTGTTAGCGGGGTGTTTCAGTCTCCCACTATGATTGTGTTTTCATCAGTTTCTCCTTTCATGTCTGTTAGTAGTTTCTTTGTGTATTTTGGTGCATCCTGGTTGGGAGCATATATGTTGATTAGTGTCAACTCTTCTTGTTGTTGCATTGTGCCTTTTATCATTATGTAATGACCATCTTTGTCTTTTACTATCTTTTTTAACTTGAAGTTTATTTCATCAGATATCAGTATGGCCACTCCTGCTTTTCTCTGGTTACCATTTGCTTAGAGTATTGTATCGCATCCTTTCACTCTGAGTCTGTGTTTGTCCTTACAGCTGAAGTGTGTTTCTTGGAGAAAGCATATGGATGCATTCTGTTTTTTAATCCATTCTGCTACTCTGTGTCTTTTTATTGGTGAGTTCAGTCCATTGACATTTAGAGTGATGATCGATATGTGAGGATTTCCTGTGGCCATTACTTATTTCTTTGTTTTTGTTTGTTTGTTTGTTTATTTTTGTTTCTTTCTTGTTGCCCCCACTTTTTTCCATTTTTCCTGATGTTTTGTTTCAGGCTGAAGAGCCTCCTTCAGTATTTCTTGGAGTGCTGGCCTCGTGCTGGCAAATTCCCTCAGCTTCTGTTTGACTGAGAAGGACTTTTTTTTTAAATTCATTTTTATTGTTAGACTTATTGGGGTGACATCTGTTAGCAAGGATTACACAGGTTTCAGGCATACAATTCTACAGTGCATTGTCAACTTGATGTATAATAAGTTCACCACCTAATGTGACTTCTTTTTCCATCACCTTATATTTAGCTTCCCCCCTCCTCTCCCCCCCTCCCCTTTCTCCCCTCCCTAACCCATTCATCCCCAAATAAACATTAAACTATTGATTGTGTCCATGGGTTATTTGTTTGTTCATTTCTTTTTTTCTTTGCTTTCAGTTTTATATTCCGCATATGAGTGAAATCATGCAGTTTTTGTTTTTTCTGTCTGGCTTATTTCACTTAGCATGATGATCTCCAGGTCCATCCATTTTGCTGCAAATGGCAATATGTCATCTTTTCTTATAGCTGAGTAATATTCCATTGTGTATATGTACACAGCTTCTTTATCCAGTGAACTGTCGCAGGGACCTTTGGTTGTTTCCATGTTTTGGCCACTGTGAACAGCGCTGCAATGAACATTGGGGCAAATAAGTCTTTGCGGACAAAGGTTTTCAAGTTCTTTGGGTAGATCCCCAGAAGGGGGATTACTGGGTCAAATTGTAGCTCCATTCCCAATTTTCTGAGGAACCTCTACACTGCCTTCCACAGCGGTTGTACCAGCTTGCACTCCCACCAGCAGTGTACCAGAGTTCCTTTTTCACCACATCCTCTCCAGCACTTGTTATTCCTTGTCTTGTTGATAATAGCCATTCTCACAGGTATGAGGTGGTATCTCATTGTGGTTTTGCTGAGAAGGTCTTTATTCCACCTTCATATATGCTCGATAATTTATTCTTGGATGGAAGTTTCTCTCTTTTAAATTTTTGAATATTGGATTCCACTTTCTCCTGGCTTGTAGAGTTTCTGCTGAGAAATCTGATGCCAGCCTGATGGGTTTTCCTCTAAAGGTTATAGTTCTTTTTTCCCTGGCTGCCTTGAGAATTGTCTCTTTGTCTTTAGTTTTGGACATCTTTAGTACCATGTGTCTTGGAGAATATTTGTGGGGGTCCAGGTATCTGGGGGGACTTGTTTTCTTCTTGAACTTGGGGTTCCAGATCTTTCCATAGGTTTGGAAAGTTCTCATCTACGATTTGTTTGACTATGCTCTCTGTAGATTGCTCTGCCCCCTCTTCTATGCTTATTATCGTGATGTTGTTTTGTCTCATGGAGTCGGATATTTCTTGCAGAGTTCTTTCAATCCTTTTGGTTCTATATTCCCTCTCTTCCTGTTTCTGAGTTGTTTCCATTTTCTGGTCTTCAATATTACTAATTCTTTCTTCCATCTGGTTGGTCCTGTTTCCTATGGCAGTTATTTCATTTCTCACTTCTTTTATGGTATTATTTATTTCTCGTATTTCCGTCTCAATCTTTCTTATGTTTTGAATTTCTTTGTTAAATTGTTCTTTTTGTTCACAGAGTTCCTTTTTTATGTCGTTTATATCCTTTTTTTATATTATTTTTCTCAGCTATGGTTTTCTGCCAATAGGTTTTCATTTCTCTCACAGCCTTTAGAGTGGCTGCTTTAAATTCTCCGTCACTTAAATGAGACCCTTCCAGTTTTAACAAGCTGACTTCCGGGTAAATTTCATGTTTTTTCTGAGGAGATTTAGTTTTTAAGGAATTCATCCTGTCCGCTGGGTTCTTCCTTTTTGATATGAGGGCTTTATGTTCAGTGCCCAGATTATTGCTTTTGTGTTTTCTTGCTGTAGGGCAGACACTAGGTGGCACTGGGGGTCAAGTTTTGGGGGTGAGGGGGCTGTTTGTTTCTTGTTTCTGATCTCCTATTGCATTTGGAGGCTGTGTGCATATATCCTTGGGAGATGACAACAAAAGGCGTTCCAAAGGCGGCTCTGCCTTCTGCCCTTTGCTGGGGAAGCTGTTTCAGGGCTTGTTTCTGCTGGCTGGTGTGAATGCTATCAAATCAGTCTTTCTTCCCAGCCCTGATTCAGCACCTGGCTGTCTACAGTTCACACTGCTTTCAGAACCCTGGGGTGCACGAGGAAGTGCCCGCTCCATAATTCCAAAGCTGTGGGCCTGGCCTGAGACAGCAGGGTCGCCTTTGCAGTGGGCTGGGAACAGGACCTGCAGCCCTGTGTAGGTTTCCTGGGGGCTTAGAGCTGGGGTGTCATCTTTGCAATTCAGAGTCCTCGCTCAGCCCTTCTATTGCTCTAACGTTCCAAAGCCTGGCTCCCGCGTGGCCTCTCCCTTTTCCTGAACTGCGCCGCTCGGATCCTGTTGCAGTCTCTGCTCCCTTCCTTCTCCCCAACTCGACCCCTTCTCGCCAACCTTCTGGTGTTTACTTGCGATTTGTGGATTTCTCAACAGCTGTTTTGTCACTCAGGGTCCTCTTTCTTGGCTCCTGGATGGCCGTTCAATTGTGTTTTCTGGGAAAGGCTTTAGGGACCTCCTCTCCAGTCGCCATCTTGTCTTCTACCCCCTTAAATATTCTTAGTTAAGAAAACAGGAAGTTCCCTGATGGTGCAGTGGCTTAAGGCTTCGGCGCTGGTACTGTCAGCGCTGCGGCCTGGGTTCGATTCCCAGTCAGGGAGCTACCCACATACAAAAAGCAAAAAAAAAAAAAAAAAAAAAAAACCACTCCTCTTCCTCTTCAAATTCTATATTATATTTTATCTGTGTCACAATTTATAGGATGCCAATAGTATAAAGTATATTTTTATAAGTTTAAATAAACTTTTTAATATAGTGCAAAGTGCTGTCTGTGCAGATTAATACCATCTGTTAGGCTCTATACTGATCTCATTTCTCATATCTGTGTGTGGCAGCCAGTTGTTAATTGGGTTTAAATGGTCAATATCCTGTGCTAGACAGTAGGTATATCATGTATAAACTGAGGCTTTTAAACACATAAGACACCTCATGTTAAATTCTCTTTATACTTTTTCTACAAATATATAAGAAATTATTTAAAGGCTGTATTTTACTTATATGTTATATATTTTTCTTACTATATTCATTATTTTACAGAAGTATTAAAATTTAGATTCATATATAAGAAACATTCTAGATAAATTTTTACTTGAATTTTAAAAAGTTTTAAATGTTTTTCAATTAAAAAACTCTACTATTGCATTTAATCTTTTTATTCTTAAGTATTCTACCATTCTTTAATTCTTTAGTCTCTTCAAGGCAATAATTGGCTCTGCAAATTTAATTCCCTACTATTAGTCTGCTTCTCTCTTTAAACCTGAAAGTCAGTGATGCAAATTCTGTGATACATCAACATATTAAGAGTACCAACTTTAAAGATAAAGTGAGCTATTTTTGAAGATTTTGTGAATAGGTTTTATTAGATAAGATTTTGTGTTTAGCTGTCATTTAAAAAAATTGCTCACTCAGCAAATATTTAAATATAACCAACGTTTAACATTTTATTTGTTGTATGTGTTAACTGTTAGTACTAAAAATTTAAATACAATGTAGTTAATTTGTTAATATAAAAACCACATAATATGTATTTTTAAAAATAAGTGAACCAAAAAAATTTTCAAAATGAATACAAAAACCAAAACAAATGAACCATCTCACCAATGGGCAAAAGTCAGAAATAAACTTGGCATGAATTAAAGTTTAGCATTTGATATTTCTGGGGTTTTTTGTTTTGGTAATTTTTTTGGTCCTCAAATGTCTCTAAGCTCATGGTAATATTTCAGGATTTTACACTGTGCATTTTATTTCTTGAGTTAAATGCATATGTGAGATAATAAAATTTTTATTAAAATAGCCATATCTAAACTCAAGATTTCTCTAATCATTATATCACAGTTATATATCAAAGTACACACTTAAATTTATGATGTTGTGATGGCACTTTGGAAAGGTAATCAAGGCATAAGAATTTTAATATTATCAGAATATTAGAAAGCAATTTGGGGTTAATCACAGCACTAATTGATTTTAAAATTAGCCCTACTTGTTTTTAGACTATTATATATTATTTTATTAAACTTGGCAAACCATTGGTGAGTTCTGGTTATTAAATTGACTACCATTTTGTTTATACTGGGATTAGATTTACTTTTAAATAAAAATGACCACATAAAGATGCAAATGTTTAGAAAATATTCAACCATAATTTTATATTAGCAATTTTTATGGACTTATTAGCCCTTCTTGAAAAATAATATGTTTTTAAACAGAAAGAGCCTCACAGTTATTAAAGTTTACTGCGCTAGAATTCTAGAGTTAGAGACTAATTTCAGCCTTGGTTCAGGGCTGCAGATTAGACCACAGCTGTGTATCCATGCGCAATTGATATAATCTCTTTATTTTACTTCTCTTGCCTGGCAAACTACAAAGCATAACACACTATAAACAAATGCAAATTATCATTATAACAAAATATTTACCCTAATTATCCCCTCATAAATGCAAAGCATGCAACAATGTTCCTGTCATTTTCACCATAGGCAGAGAAACTTTTTCTCTCTACAAACTTCATGACATTTTCTGAATCTTTGCTTTTGCTGAATCTTTGTAGGTAACCTCTCAGCAAGAGTTGACATCTTTTCAGGTTGCTTTGGCAGTTGCAACATTAAGCAATGAAGGGTAACATCTGCACACTTGGGAGACTACCTAAGCATAGATACTTCTAGCCTTCTACCTCCAAAAGGAGTAGTGTAGCTCCATTTTCATTTATGTTGTCTTGCTAGTCATAAGCAGAGAACACAAGAAAAAGGAAGAGGAAACATAGCAAAAAAAACTCTGTTTTTCATAGACTCATAGAATTTCAACTTTAGAAGGGACTTTCAAGGTCATTTTGTATAATCACACATTCTTTTTCTTCATTTTATTCTAGCTCCTCATGCAGACCTATGAAGATTTTTCTATACACTTTATAAAGTATGGAGAAACCGAAAAGAATAAGTATGTGTGACTCAGCTATAAGTAAATAAGACATTATTCATGGACTTTCTAAGATGTATAGCCATATCATAAATTGATGGTAGAAGCTTAAGATATAAATGCAATTAAAATGGCATTATAACTCAATAAAAAAGAAAACCCCCCAATAGGTAAAATATGGAAGTAAATGAAAAACAAAAGAAATAAACTCTGGACCTCATGGAATCATTATAGTTGGTTTGTTATTAATTTTAATAACTGTATTAATTATCTATTGCTTTGTAACAAATTACCCTAAAACATAGAGCCTTACAGGAAAAACACTTGCCTCACAGTTTCTGTAGGTATAAATTCTGGGTCCAGTTCAGTTTGATGTCTCTGGATCGGAAATTTTTACAAAACTGAATTGAAAATGTTGGCTGAGGCTGCTGTCATCTCAAGACTGGACTAGGGGAGTATTTGCTTCCAGTCTCACTCATGTGATTCTTGGCAGATTCAGGTTCTCATTGACTGTTGGTTAGAGATTTTAGTTTATTGTTATGTGAGCCTCTCCACTGGGTTGCTCACAACAATATAGTGTGCTTCTCTTAGAACAAGTGAGCTAGATTGAAGAAAGGGTATGCAAAATGGAAACCACAGTTTCTTTGGAAGTGATATCTCATCCCTTTATCTGTATCTTGTTTGTTAAATGCACGTTATTTAACTCAACCCACACTCAAGGAGAAAAGTTTATACACAAGGACATCAATACCAGATAATGGGAATGATTAAGGGCCTTCTTAGTAGTTGCCTCCTACAGTAGCTTTTTAAATTTTATCATTTTAAAGGAGGAGGGCAAACAATTTGAAAATGTTTTACTATAACGAATTCAGCTCAGTAAATTCCAGTATATACACAATGATTGGAAGTAAGCATATTCTAATTAATTAACCAAATATTTGTATTTTTGGTATTTCCATGTAGTTCATATAAATTATTAAACTTAAAATATTGAGAATTTTAATTCCAGCAAGGATGGAGTAATTCCACTAATAACAAGACTTCCCTCCTACAATTAAGAAAAAAACAGTTATAACACAGCAGACACATATGTAAGTTGAAATAAATCAGATTGGCTAGAGCCATTGGCACTTGAGCAATGACAGGTGGTGAGTTAATGAAGTGTTACAAGCCAGTGATACTAGGCACCCTGCTCTCCCCATCTCCCATATCACCACCTAGTGAGGAGCTGAATTTTCAACTTCCACCTAATGGCAACAAGGCAATACAAATCAGTGCTCTGCTTTTGTCAAGAAGGTGTCAGCATAGCTTACTGGGAAAGGAAAGTTGAACTTCCATGCTAGGCTGTACATGCACTACATTCAGAAAAGAAAGATAAGTAAATTCAGGCTCACAACATAATTGCAAAAATAAAGAACCAGGACTATTACAACTTGAATAAGGAAAAAGTCAATAGACTCCAACACCAAGATAACAAATGGAATTATTTGACAAGGATTTTAAAACTGTTGAAAAAAATGCTTCAATGAGCAATTATAATTGGCCCTTGAACAACATGGGTTTGAACTATGCAAGTCCTCTTATTATGTGATTTTTTTCAATATATATATAGTCAGCCCTCTGTATTCCTGGATTTTTAAAAATTTTATTAAAATATAGCTAACATAACAGCATTATATTAGTTTCAGGTGTTCAAGTTATTCAACATTTATATGCCTAAACAAGTGATCACCATGATAAGTTCAGTAACTACCTGACACCATAACATACTATCAAAATATTATTGACTATATTCCCTATGCTATACATTACATCCCTATGACTTATCTGTTTTATACCTGGAAATTTCAATCTTTAAATCCCCTTCACCTTCTCCCATTTTTTAAAATTTACAATTTGGTTAAAATTCAATATTATTTGATATTAATTTCAGGTATACAGCAGAGTGGTTAAATATTTATATAATTTAAGAAGTTATGTTTCTGATTAGTTTGGTACCCACATGGCACTGTACATAGTTATTACCATATTATTGACTATATTACGTATAGTTTACAATTTTTAACTACCAATTTGTACTTAATGCCATCAATTATCTACCCTGCCCCAACACCTCCCATTTATCACCCCAATAAATCTAGTATTCATAACCATACATAGTTATTACAATATTATTGACTATATTCATCATGCTATACCTTACATCTTCATGACTACTTTGTACAACCAATTTGTACTTCTTAATTCTTTCCCCCTTTTCAATCATCCCCAACATTCCTTTCATCTGGTACCCATCAAAATGTTGTGTGTATATGTGACTTTGTTGCTCATTTGTTTGTTAATTTTGTTCTTTAGGTTCCACAGATAAGCAAATTCACGTTATATCTGTCTTTCTTTGTCTAACATACTCCACTTAGCACAATACCCTCCAGGTCCATTTATAATCCCATAGATGTCAAGAACACATTCCCTTTCTCGCTGAGCAATATTTTATTGTATATATGTATCTTTTACTCTTTATCAATTATCCATTGATGGACACTTGTAGAGGCTGCCGACACAGGAATAAGACTCAAGACACCAAAATGTAGTGCAAAAGGCAGGAAGGGGAGTTCCCTGATGGTATAGTGGCTTAAGGCTTCAGCGCTGGCGCTATCAGCGCTGCGGCCTGGCTTCGATTCCCAGTCAGGGAGCTACCTACATACCAAAAAGTAAAAAAAAAAAAAAAAAGAGGCAGGGAGGAGTACTAGAGAAGGAGTTCTTCTTCTGGCCTTTGTTCTCTCCTTTTATTGAGATGGACAAAAAAGCAAGGAGGAAGTAAAAATAATTGCAACATTCACTGAAATCTTGTTACTCTTTATCATCCTATTTGTTTTTTGGGAACATCCTGCTCTATCTCTGATCTTCTGCATGTGAGCAGCCTTGATTGTTTGCAGTCACATTCCTGTTCCTGGCAAGATGTCACTATTTTGAGTCCTGAAGCATTATGCTTTAGCCTGAATTCTTGGGACTTTAACCCTGATGTTTTCATAGACACTTAGACTGCTTCCACATCTTGGCCATTATAAACATTGCTGCAATGAACACATGGATGCACATGTTTACTCAATGTAGCATTTTGGGTGTTTTTTGAATAAGTACCCAGAGGTGGAATTACTGGGTTCCTCTTTGTCACTTGCTATAACCTTTGTTTTCAAGTCTACTTTGTCAAGTATAAGTACTGCTATGCCAATTATTTTTCATATATAAAAATATTTGTATTGTTAGACTTACTGGGGTGACATTGGTTAGCAAGAATTACATAAGTTTCAGGTGTACAATTCTACATTGCATCATCTATTTCTTGCATTATATGTTCACCACCCAGTGTGAGTTCTCTTTTCATCACAATGTATTTGCCTCCCATTCTTTCCTCTTCTTCCCTCTCCCTCTTCTTCAACCTCCAAATACCCAATAAACTATTGATTGTGTTCATGAGTTAGTTAATTACTTTTATCTTTGTTGCTTTCAGTTTTATATTCCGTATATGAGTGAAGTCATATAGTTCTTGTTTTTTTCCTATTTGGCTTATTTCACTTAGCATGATAATCTCAAGATCTATCCATTTTGTCTCAAATGGCACTATTTCATCTTTACTTAAAACTGAGTAATATTCCATTGTGTAATATGTACCACAGCTTCTTTATCCAGTCACTTCAAAGGGTGCTTTGGTTGTTTCCATTTCTTGGCCACGTGAACAGCGCTGAGATGAACATTGGGGTACATAACATTTTGTGCACAAAGGTTTTCAAGTTTTTGAGTAGATCCCCAGAAGTGGGATTGCTGGGTCATATGGTAACTCTAATTTTATAAGGAAACTCAACACCGTCTTCCATAGCATTTGTACCAATTTTCAATCCCACCAGCAGTGTGCAAAAGTTCCTTTTTCTCCATATCCTCTCCAGCACTTGTTATTCCTTGTCTTATTAATAGTCATTCTAACAAGTGTTGGAATCTCATTGTGGTTTTGATTGGTATTTTCCTAATAGCTAGGGAAATTGAGCATTTTTTCGTGTATCTGTTGGCCATTTGTATGTCTTCCAGGGAGAAGTGTCTGTTCAGGTCCTCTGTCCATTTCTTTATATATTTCAGATATTAGCCCCTTATTAGAGGCATTGCTTGCAAATATTTTCTCGCATTTTGTTTCTTATCTCCTTGCTTTGTTGATAGTTTTCTTTTATGTTCTTTTTAATTCTTTCTTTTTTCTTTTTTTTTTTTTTTTTTTTTTTTTTTTTTTTTTTTTTTTTTTTTTTTTTTTTTTTTTTTTTTTTTTGTTGAGCATAAGCTTTTTATATAGTTCCATTTATTTACTTTTGCTTTTACTTCCCTTGTCTTTGAGATCAGGTTCATTAAATACTCTCTAAACCTAAGGTCTATATGTTTAGTACTGATGTTTTCTTGTATACAGATGATTGTTTTGGGTCTTATGTAGAAGTCTGTAATCTGTTTTGAGTTAATTTTTATATATGGTAACAGTTTGCAGTTCACATTCATTCATTTTCATGTGGTTTTTCAATGTTTCAAGCATGATTTACTGAAGAGGCTTTGTTTTCACCATTGTATGTTTGTAGCTCCTTTGACAAAAATTATCTCTCAATATATTTGTGGGTTTGTTTCTGGGTTTTTTATTCTATTGCATTGGACTGTGTGTCTTTCTGCCAATACAAAGCTTTCTTAATTATTGATGCTTTGTAGTATAGAGTACAATTAGAAGGGGGGATGATGCCTCTAGTCTTCATTTTTTTATGTAAGGTTGCCTTGGCAATTCTGAGTCTTTTGTGATTCCATATGAAGCTGATTATTCTTTTTACTATTTCTTGAAAGAATGTCTGTGGGAGTTTGATAGGAATTGCATTAAATCTCTATGTTGCATTGGGTAATATGGCCATTTAACTATGTTGATTCTTTCAATTCATGAACACAAATTATCTTTTCAATTTTTTTTGTGTGTCCTCTGCAATTTTTTAAAGTAGTGTCTTATAATTCTTAGCATATAAGTCCTTCAAGTTCTTTGTTAAGTTTTTTCCTAGGTATTTTGTTCTTTACATTGCAATCACAAAAGTTACTGTTTTTCTCATTTCTTTTTCTGAAGTTGTGTTGTTGATATATGAAAATGCAATTGATTTTTGTACATTGATTTTATATCACAATTTTACTGTATTCCTTATTATTTCTAATAGATTTTTAGAGGAGTCTAAAATTTTCAATGTAAAGGATCATGTCATCTGCAAAACGTGACAGTTCAACTTTTCTACCAATTAGGATGACTTTTATGCTTTTTTCTTGCCTGATTGGTCTGGCTAAAACTTCTAGTACTATATTGAGTTGCAATGGTGGCAGTTACATCCCTGTCTTGTTCTCAATTTTAGGAAAATAGGCTTCAAGTTTTCCCTGTTCAGTGTGTTATTAGCTGAGGATTTGTCATATATAGCCTTTAATATGTTGAGATACTTTCCTTCTATACACATTTTATTCAGTGTTTTGATTATAAATAGACATTGTATCTTGTAAAATGCTTTTTCTGCATCAAATATAGTCATATAGTTTGGATCTTTTATTTTGTTTATGTGGTGTATCACATTGATTGATTTGCATATGTTGAAATATCCTTGTGCTACTGGAATGAATACCACTTTATTGTGGTGTATAATATTTTCAATGAATTGTTGTAGTCTGTTTGCTAGTATTTTGTTTAAAATTTTGCATCTGTGTTCTTCAGAGATATTGGTCTATAGTTTTATTTTTTTGTGTTATTCTTACCAGACTTTGGTACTATTATGTTGGCCTTGTGCAATAAGTTGGAAAATATTGTCTCTTCAAATGTTTCAAAAAGTTTGAGGAGGATAGGCAATAGTTCCTTTTTGAATGCTTGATAAAACTCATTGCTGAGATCATCTGGTCCTGGACTCTTGCCTTTGGGGAGGTTTTGGATGATTGTGTTAATTTCCTTACTACTGATTGGTCTATTTAGATTTTCCAGTTCTGCTTGGTTCCGTCTAGGTAAACTATATATTTCTAGAAACTTCTCCATTCTTCGAGTTTGTTAAATTTTGACATATAGCCCATCATTATATTTTTGCAGAGTCTTTTGTATTTCTGTGGTATCAGTGATTATTTTTCTCTTTCCATTTCTAATTTTGGTAATTTGTGTTTTTTTTCTTTTCACCTCTTGGTGAGCATAGCTAGAGCTTTGTCAGCCTTATAATTTTTTCAAAGAACCAGATCTTCATTGTAGGAATTTTTCTCTATTGTTTTTCTGTTCTTTATTTTAATTCGTTTTGCTCTAATTTTTATTATTTCCTTCCTTCTGATGACTTTGGGCTTTTTTGTTCTTTTTATTTTACTTTTTTAAGGTGAGATTTTAGGTTGTCTTGTGTGTTTTTTTTGTTTGTTTGTTTCTTGAGATAGGCCTGTAATGATACATAGTACCCTCTTATTACTGCTTTCATGACATCCCAATAATTTTGAAAAGTTTAATTTTCAGCAGTTTTTGTTTTATTTTCATTAGTTTTTACGTATTTAAAAATCTTTTGTTTTATTTTTTCTTTGATCCAGTCATTTAAAAATAACATGCAATTTAATTTTCATGTATATGTGTTTTTCTGCCTTTTCATTTTTTGCCTGTGCGCACCAATTTCAAAACTTAATGGTCTGAGAATATGCTTTATGTGATTCCTGTTGTTTTGCATTTGCTGAGGTTAGTTTTGTGTTTCACCATATGGTGCATCCTTGGGAATGTTTCTTGTGCACTAGAATAGAATGTATAGTCTTGTGTATAGGATGGAGAATTCTGTAAATGTCAATTATGTCCAATTGTTGTAACATTTTATTTAAGGCTGATATTTTCTTATTTACTTTCTGTTTTGATAATCTGTCCATGGCTGTTGAGTGGGTGTCTATGTCCCATACTATAATTGTGTTTTTGTCAGTTTTATCTTTTAAATCTTTAAGTAATTTTTTGTAAATTTTAGTGCTTCCTGGTTGAGGGCATATGTATTGATGTGTGTTATGTCTTCTTGCTCATGTATTGTCTGTCCCCTTTATCATTATGAAATGACAATTTTTGTCTCTTATTACTTTTTTTTTATCCTGAAGTCTGTTTCATCAGATATAAGCTTGACTACTTTTAGTTTCTCTGGATACCATTTGCTTGGAGTAGTGTTTTCCACCTTTTCACGTTGAGGGTTTTTTTTTTTTTTCTGTCCTTATGGCTGAGGTGTGTTTCTATAGATGTAATTTTGTTTATTGTTTTTAATCTAGTCAGCTACTCTTTGTCTTTTTAATGGAGCATCTGCAATGCTAGCAGCTCCTATTCTCACTCAAGCACAATTTCTGCTGGTTTTCACAGACAAAACTTGTGGGAACTCCTTTTTGTGGCATCGGAATCCTGGGCTGAGGATGCTGGTGTGGCGATGGGATATCTCACTCCTCAGGGAGAAACTCTGTAGCCAAAATATTTCTCCCTATTTTTACCTGTCACACATGGGTGTGGGACCATCCTGTTCTGCATCTCTGCTTCTTCTACCAATCTTAATGTGGCTTATGATTTATATCCTTAGTTTATAGGGCTTCTGTTCAGCTAAACTTTAGGCAATTCTCCATGATAGTCATGTCATTCTGTAGTATAGTTATAATTTAAATGTGATCATGAGAGGAGGTGAGAACAGTATTTACCTACTCTGCTATCTTGACTTGGACTTTTTTCTGTCTTTTCTTTAAAAATTAAATTGTTTGCTTCTCTGCTATTTAGTGTATGAGTTCTTTATATATTTTGGATATTAATCCCCTATGAGGTATATGATTTAAAATATTTTCTCACATTCTGTGTATTTCCTTTTTATTTTGTTGATGTACTTTTTAGCTATACAGAAACTTTTTAGTTTGATATAGTCTCATTTATTTATTTTTGCTCTTATTGCTTTTGCTTTTTATGTCAAATAAAAAAACGATTACCAAAGTCAATGTCAAGGAATTTACACAGTTTTTTCCTGAAAGTTTTATGGTTTCAAGTCTTATATACAAGTACAGTGGGCTCTCAATTAACCAGCACTCATGGGGGTTGGTAGATGGCAGATAAATATAGTTTCTGGTTGCCTGAGAGTTATTATTAAAAGTAGGCTTAACTAATACTATACCCCATACTATGTCATACATAACATAAACTCTGTAATGCCTTAAGATTAATAAATAAATACAGTAATTAATAGTAAATTAAGATAAATATAAACTTAATGTCACACATATTTATTATAAAAATTGCTTTGTGAATACAGTGTGCAATTTTTGTTAAATGGCAGTCAATAAACTTTTCAACTTAATGAACTTCACTAACATAAATTTTTTAACTTTGAGTAACTTAGAAAAACACACATACACACTTAAAACTGTTACATTAGGAGTAGAGCATTTACTAGGTAGAGATTCCATTAGGATAATTAGGATCTGATGATGTAGCTAGGACAGGATCAGGAGAAGTGGATATGAATGGTTTCAGATCTACATCGGTACATGATTCTGTACTGGCTAACTTCTATGCAGATTTCTTGAAAAATAAATGAATACCAGCTTGCTCTGAGGCATTACACCTCTCATGCAAAGTCAGGTTTTGCATAATGTGCAGCTGCATAACATGCTGAGAAGTGAAGTGTTGCTGTTCTGCAGAAGCTATTACAGTTTCAAATGCTGCAGTTCCTTTGAGCTAGGATACTTTTTCTTCAATTTTCTTTGCCAATTGCTTGAGAGTGCAATTGCTTGAGTTCTTGTTAATGGAAAATCTACTGTATTTGATTTATGTTAAGTTGATTTTTGTGTATAGTATAAGGTAGGGTTTTGAGATATCCTTTGTACCTAAAACTAATTTTGAGATTTTTCTAAGGGCAAACTCAGAAAGAATCTGTTTTTTTTTAAAGTTACTTTGTAAAAAGAGATAAACTAAAAATAATTATGTTTCTTTGATATATTATTATCTAGGAGTTGCATAAGATTCAAATCAGAAAACATACTCAGCTTTCTCTTAATTAAGTTTGCCTGAGTAAAACTTTATTGATATTAGTAATTTAGAAATTATGTGGTTTATGGAAAATCCCTGAATATTTCTCAGTGATTTTATTTTTTATATTATAATTTGTTTAACACTTGGGTAAACACTGAAATAATATTTAAAAGTTTTACTGAGTTTTTCTGTATTTGTCAGAGTCCTAAAAGTGCTTTTTTCTTATTTTAGGCAACAAAAGCATAGAGTATAATTCAAAATATTTACTTGGTCTCAATGTTACTCCTTCAATGTGAATCTAGAATCTACTAAGTTAGTGGTTTCAAGTTGAGAGATCACATCACTTACCTGTAGAATTTTATGACAATATAGGTAGTTAGTACCTACTGCAGTTTACTGATTCTCTTTTCTAGATATTCTGGATATATTCTTATTATACTCCTACTATGTTTGAAATATTTATAATTTGTTATGTATATTATGTTTCAGGATTTCTAATGTTGTATCTAAATATTTTCTCTGCAAAATATATATTCACCTTTTTTTTTTAATCAGATAAAACATTCCCTATATTTTTTGAAAATAGACTGAATCATTACCTGTTCAGATATTTTGTCTAAAACTTTTTGGTTTGGCTTTATTATCTTGTTTTACATACCACAAAAACAACCAAATTTTATTTTCAGCTTGATCAATTTTGTCATAAATTTTAATCAGAACATTCACTGTTGAAAATTATTATTAGTAAATTAGCCACAGCCACTTTAAGGCTCTGTAACCTACAATTTTTTGCTCTACTCTGAGGCTTTCCTAAAGGCTTTGTAATCAGCTGTAGCCCAGAATTATTGTCTTCAATTAAGAAGAAGTGTCTCAGAGCCTTATGGAAAAGAGCTGCACATGATAATTTGAATTGTTGATGATTACCCCCAAAATTTGAAAACACTAATTTGTAAAGATATATATACCCTTATGTTCATTGAAGGATTATTTACAATAGCCAAGAAATTAAAGCAGACTAAGGATGATTTGAATAAAAAAATCTGTGGGATATATGCATATGTATATTTATATATTAATATATATGTGTATATATAGGTATATGTGTATGTATGCATACACACACAATGGAAAACTATTCAGCCATAAGAAGATGAAATATTGACATTTATGCCAATATTGATGGATTTTGACAGTGTTATGATAAATAAAATAAATCAGATAGGGACAAAATCCATATAATTTCACTGATATGTGCAATATAAAACAAAAAGTAACAAATGAACTAAGAAAACAAAAACAAATTCATAGTTACAAAATGGTGGTTACTAAAAGGGAAGGAGAATGGGAGGAGTGTAGGAGGAAAAATTATGTAAAGAGTGTCAAACATATGCCAACATGTATTTGGGTGATAGCATTTATGGAAGTCTGACAATTAAGTTCATGAACTTAGCAACATGAGCTTACATTGAAAGCACTGCAGAAACAAGTCAGTAAAGTGTCATAACCTTGGTATATCTGTGTCTCACAGCTGTGTTAGTGTTGACATGTGGTGGTGTCTTGTCAAGTGGCATTTATTATTGTTAACCTAAGCAAAAGCGTAAGAATTAACTACATAGGATTCAATGAACTGATTAAATATTATTGTAAATTAGTAGAAAAGCACTGTGGAAATTTGAAATAATGCTCTATAGATAAATATAGAAAGATTGTTCTATTTTAGAGGTCATGAGAAAAACTTTTGTGATGGCATTGATTTTCATGATTATTTGAGTTTTCCTAATTGCTCTGTGGATAGGACTGAAGGAGAATAGTTGACTTGATCCTAGATTAGCTTTTGATCACAATTAGAAGAAAGATAAAGAGTAAATTATTTTGAAGTAGCTTGGTAAGAGCATGATTGACTTTATGTACTAATGGATCTAGTTCTATCTATTTACCCACTTTCATATCCATCTGTGTTTATTTTGAAGCAAATCTTGAAATCACATATCACCCACAAACATTTTATTATTTTTCTCTAAAGGATGATAATTATATTTAACATACCAAAATACCATTGTCACACTTAAAAATAAGTAATTTCTTAAAACCATGAAATATCTAGTGTCAAATTTTTAATTATCTTATAAATATTATAATACACTTTTAGTAACTGTTTGAATCAAGATCTGAATAAGTTCTACATATTGGGATTTCCAGGTATATCTCTTGTCTCTTTTAAGTGGTAGAATTATGATCCCTTTTTTTCTCTTCCAATTTATTTATGTTATGTTTATTGATATCATAGAATTTTCTAAGGTCTGAATTTGGATGACTGCATCCAAGAGGTATCATTTAATATGTTCATTTTCCTTCTGTACTTTCAGAAAAAACATAGTTGGACCTAAAGGCTTGATCAGATTCAGGTCTAATTTGTGTGTGTGTGTGTGTGTGTGTGTGTGTGTGTGTGTGTGTGTGTGGTGGGGGCAGGGTCAGGAATACTTCATAGACTGTGTGGCATATTTTTAATATCAGGGTCATACATTATACTTCTGGCTGTCTAATTTTGAGACATTACCAGCTGTTAATGTTAAATGTCCAGCTCCATTAATTAAAGTTGCAAAATGGTGATATTCTAATTGTAACATTTCTTTTCCATTAATTATCTGGAAGAGTTCTGTAAAGGAAAACTTCACCCATTATATTTGGATACCCTTAGATTCATTTTATTTTGGAGAGGCAGAAAATTTTTTTATTGTTTTTATATTTATCAACTTTCAGAATAAGTTTGTATACTGGCAGCTTCCAGTAGTGACAAATTCATTTTTTTAAACTTTAAGTATGATCCTATTGATTAATATGTTTCAATTAATTACAATTGTTCTCCTTATGGGTGAACAAAATTTTCCTCTTTAACCTGTGTTGCAGGTTTTTTTTTTTTTTGACACAGCCCCCAGTAGCTTATAATAGTTTTTATTATTTATGGTATGATAAGATGTTCCAGGCTCACTTTGTACGTTTCCTGCCCCAAATCTTGAATTTCTCCAAGTAAGTTTGCTTCATTTTAGAGACAATGGTTTTTTTAAGACCACAATCTCGGTACTAAGAGTGCTCTTTGTTCCTGAGTTGGTCATTATTTTTAAGTATTTTCAGTGGACAGAGCTAGAAATGTATTTTAAAAATTAAATGCTTCATGACTTCATACTGATACTTAAAAATCAAATCCCAGACCACAGGTTTTAAACTAACCTCTTTGATCTTTCCTCTGTATCAGTTTTCTTCACTGTTAAAAATCCCAACTCTCAAAGTCACTAGAAATGGTAAACTTGAAAGCTGTTTGCATTTCTTTTTCTGTGATGTGACTGTATTTTTCTAGTCTGTTTTTTAAGTGTGATTGATCTCTTTCTTCTTTACTTTTAAGAGCACTTTTATATATTATAAATGTTAACCTGTTGTTGGTAATGTAAGTTTTTTTCAGATTTTTGTCATTCAACTTCTTTGTTTATGGAGGTTTTCCAAATCATGTGAAATCTAAAAAAATACATAATAAAACTCATCAATCTTTTTCCTTATTGCTTTTGGATCTTAAGTCATAGATAAGAAATATTTCCCCATTCCCAGGTTGTAATATATATTTACCCAATATTTTCTTCTAATACATATATAGCTTCATTTTTTACACTAAATTTCTGATCTTTATACAATCTGTCTTATTGTATAGTTTGAGGAATGGATGCAATGTTTTCTTTACCTCACATGGCTTTCAAGTTATTATTATGCCACCTATTATGAATTCCACTTTTTTTCTGACTTGAGCTCTGCCTGAGGCAGAAGCTGTTGATTCCCTGTTTATATCCCCTTGACCTTACCACTTCATTGCTTGCAAACAATATTTTCACTTATCATCAACTGTCTTTATTTACTTACCTGAGGGTTTTGTCTGGACACTATAACCTATTTTGTCCACATACTTGAATTTAACAGTCTTCAAAAGTAGCCTACAATCAATGACTAATGGAAGTTGTTGACATAATAAGCTTCAGGAGTGATAACCCTGAGGGACATGTTGTTCCCAGAATTATCCAGTAGAAATTAGCTATATATACCTACTCAGAAAACTGGCTAGATAACAAACACTTTATTGATTGCTTTTCCTTTTCTATTTCATTTCCCCATGCCCTTCTTAGTATTTCCTGGGATCATTTTACAAGTAAACATTTGTACTGTGGCCTGAGTTCAGTTCCCAGCCAGGGAACCACAAAAACAAAACAAAACAAAACAAAACAAAAAAACCAACAACAACAACAAAAAAAATTTTACACTTTAATCCTTCTCTCAGGATCTCTTTCTGGGAGATTTGAGATACAACATATAACATATACTAAATTTGCATATTTCATTGGATTTTCTATGCTCTTAATCTATCCATCTGATACCATATTGCTTCTTTTTAAAAATAATTTATTATTTTTCAATTACATTTCACATGCAATATTATATTAGTTTCAGGTGTAAAATATAATGATGAAACATTTATATAACTTACAAAGTCATCATTCTAATAAATCTGGTACCCATCTGACACCATACATAGTTATTACAATATTAATTACTGTATTCCCCAGTTGTACTTTACACTCCCATGATTATTTTGTAACTATGGATTTGTACTTAATTACACCCTTTTTAACACAATAATGAATATTTATTACATTAACATATTGAGCTAACAATTATTCTTCAGTGACAGAACTCAAATTAAAATTTAGGTAGATGTTGATGGGAACTGTATTTCACCGTGATTTTGCTATCAAAATTTTTCTGATGAAGTAATCTTACACAGCAAATTTTGGTCTTCCAACATCTTGTCATGAAACTTCTCACACTCCGTGAAACAATTTTTTTTTACAACTAACACAGGCCTCATTGTCTCAACACTTATATGTAGATTTCTCTTTGACTACATACTGTTTATAACAAAAAATTTTCTTTTGACAGATTCTGTACTTATTGGAAGACAAAAAATAAACTCTACAAAATTACAAAAGTCTTGAAAGACTGGGCTCTTTTCACTCATTAAAAAAAAAACAAAAACAAACCAAAAACCTTTACTGATCTATCAGATACAGAAATGTTTTCTTTATTCCATGTATCCATCTTCCTCACAAAGTGTAGATTTTATGAGGGTCCACTGATTGAATACACAGGATTTTTCTGTTTGTGTGTGTGTGATAAGTTCCTCATTCAGGCTGTCCTGTATTTCTTTCCATTTAGGTGTCTTCCTTAGTAGCACCCATTTGAATTTCTTAATGTTTTCTACACTGCACTTCCATTTTTTTAATATATTCTAAGCTGGTTTCATAGAAATTCTCAACTACTTCAAAAAAGTTATTTTCATTAATTTTTCATGAATCTACTCACATTTTCAGTTGTTTTTTGACATCAGTAGTTACAAACACTTCACTTTTTCTGGACTCTGAATTGTTTACATGATTTACAATGTTTACAGCTACTTCTGTAGCTGAAATATTATCTTTTTCAATTAAACTAATTGGAATGTAGTTTGGAATGTAGACACTTGATCTTTTGGAAATAACTATCAGGGATTTTCAAACAATCTTCACAACATAACAGGGCATTTTTATTGAGAAAGAATAAGAACTAAGCCCATCAAACATGCTTAAATTTCTGCCAATTGATGAACCCAAGGACAAAAATCTTGTATTTCCAATCTCTAACAATGTACTGTAATTGTTTCCTGCATAGTCACAAGAGCTTTTCAGATCTTCAACTCTGAATATATAGGAAAGTATTTGTATACTTTCACTGCAAAATATTCAATATCGTTTGGTAAACAGTCAAAAACACATTGCAGATAATTGTGTATAATATGTGCCCCACAACCAATGCTGATAATTGGCCTCTTCAGTTCAGTTTCAAGTTTTTGCCACACATTCTTTTTGCCAGGTGTTTTGCAACCACCAAAATGGGTATTCTTATCTGCACACAAAGAAACACTTTTGTTTTGTAAAGCAAATGTGTCAATTACTTTCTTCAACATAGCACACTGCAGATCAGATGTCTCTCCAGGTAAGGAAACAAAGTCTATAATTTTGTCTTGAACACCACAATTTGGCAAAAGTACCGTGCAACAACTGCAAAAAGCTTGATGTCTTTTTCTTTTCTTTTTATTGCTAGGTTTATTGGGGTGACATTAATTAGTAAAAATTACATAGCTTCCAGGGGTGCAATTCTATAATACATCATCTATGTGTTGTGTTATGTGTTCATCACCCAGAGTCAGTGCTCATTTCATCACCATATATTTGACTACCCTCCCCTCTTCTCCCACCCTGTCCCCCACACCCTCAGATAACCACTAACCATTAAACTGGTGTCCATTAGTTTTTGTTTCTTTGTTGCTTTCAGTTTTGTGTTCCACAAATAAGTGAAATCATATGGTTCTTGGATTTTCAGTCTGGCTTATTTCTCTTTGCATGATAGTCTCATGGTCCATCTATGTTGACACAAATGGCCTTATTTCATCTTTTCTTATGGCTGAGTTATATTCCATTGTGTACATGTACAACAGCTTCTTTATCCAGTTATCTATCAAAGGACAATTTGGGTATCTTCATGATTTAGCCAGTGTGAATAGTGCTGCGATGAACATGGGAGTGCATATATCTATGCGAACTAAGGTTTTCAAATTTTGGCGTTAGACGCCCAGAAGTGGGATTGCTGGGTCACATGGTAACTCTATTCTTAATTTTTTGAAGTATCTCCCTACTGTCCACCATAGTGGTTGTATCAGTTTGCATTTCCACCAGCAGTGTATGAGACTTCCTTTTCCTCCATACCCTTTCCAGCACTTGTTATTCCTTAGCTTGTTGATCATAGCCATTCTAACAAGTGTGAGGTGGTATCTCACTGTGGTTTTGATTTGCGTTTCCCTAATAGCTAGTGAAGTTGAGCATTTATTGATATATCTGTTGGCTATTTGTATGTCTTCCTGGCAGAAGTGTCTCTTTAAGTCCTTGGCCAATTTTTTAATTAAATTGATTGTTCTTTTATTTTTGAGTTGTGCAAGTATTTATATATTTCAGATATTAGTCCCATGCAAGAGGCATTGTTTGCAAATACTTTCTCCCATTTGGTTGGCTGTCTCTTTGCTTTGTTGATTATTTCTTTTGCTGTGCAGATGCATTTTAGTTGGATATAGTCCCATTCATTAATTTTGCTTTTACTTACCTTTGAGGTCAGGTTTATGAAGTGCTCCTTGAGTCCGAGGTCTATAAGTTTAGTACCAATGTTTTCTTCTATACAGTTTATTGTTTCAGGTCTTATGTGGAGGTCTTTAATCTATTTTGCATTAATTTTGGTATATGGTGGACAGTTCGCAGTTCAGATTCATTCTTTTGCATGTGATTTTCTGATTTTCCTAGTACTATTTACTGAATACACTTTCTTTTCCCCATTGTATATTTTTTGTTTTGTCAAAAATTATCTGTTCATATACCTGTGGGTTTATTTCTGGGTTTTCAATTCTGTTCCATTTGTATGTGCATCTGTTTTTCTGCCAATACCAAGCTGTCTTAATTATTGATGCTTTTTAGTATAGATTGAAATCGGGGAATGTCATGCCTCCAGCCTTATTCTTTTCATGTAGGATTGCTGTGGCAATTCGGGGTCTTTTGTGGTTCCATAGGAATCTAATGACTCTTTTATGTATTCCTTTCTTTTTTGGGGGGGTGGGGGAGTTGGTCCCTGGCTGGGAATTGAACCCAGGCCACAGCATTGACAGTGCAGAAGCCTAGCCACTGCACCACCAAGGAATCCTCTTACATATTTCTTGAATAAATATCTCTGTGATTTTGATGGGAATCGCAATAAATCTGTATATCACTTTGGGTTATATAGCCTCTCTAACTATGTTTATTCTTCCAGTCCATGAACACGAAATATCTTTCCATTTGTGTCCTTTTCAATTTCTTTGAACACTGTCTTATAGTTTTCTGTGTAGAAATCATTCACGTTCTTTGTTACATTTATTTTTAGGTATTTTATTCTTTCTGTTGTGATCGCAAAACACATTGTTTGTCTCATTTATTTTTGTGAAGTTTCAGTGTTGGTATATAGAAATGCAATTGATTTTTGTACATTGATTTTATTTCCTGCTAGCTAACTGTATTTATTTATTATTTTTAATAGTTTTTGATGAAGTCTTTAAAATTTTCTGTATAAAAGATCCTGTCATCTGCAAAAAGTGACAATTTAACTTCTTCTCTCCCAATTTGGATGTTCTTTATTCCTTTCTCTTGTCTGATTGTTCTGATTAAAAATTTCAGTACTACATTGAATAGCAGTGGTGACAGTGGACATCCCTGTCTTGTTCCTGATTTTAGAAGAATAGGCGTTAGTTTTCTGCCATTCAGTATTAGCTGAGTGTTTCTCATATTTTGCCTTTATTATGTTGAAGTACTTTTCTTCTATCGCCATTTTATTCAGTGTTTTGATCACAAATGGATGTTGTATTTTGTCAAATGCTTTTCCTGCATCCATTGTTTATTTTGCTTATGTGTTGTCTCAAATTGATTGATTTTCATATGCTGAACCACCCTTGTGCTCCTCAGATGAATCCCAGTTGTTGATGGTATATAATCTTTTTGATGAATTGTTAGAGTCTATTTACTAGTATTTTGTTTAGGAGTTTTGCATTTGTGTTCATCAGAGATATTAGTCTATAGTTTTCTTTTTTTCAGTTACACTTACCAGGCTTTGGTATTAGGGTTATGTTGTCCTCATGGAAAGAGTTGGGAAGTATTGGCTATTCTTCAGATTTCAGGAAGATTTTGAGGAGAATAGGCATTATTTCTTCTTTCAATGCTCGATAAAACTCATTGGTGACACTGGTCCTGTGTTTTTGCCTTTGGGGACATTTTGGATGATTGTTTCAATTTCCTTACTATTGATTGGTCTATTTAGATTGTCCATTTTAATTCAGTCTAGGTAGACTGTATATATCTAGAAACTTGTACATTTCCTCAAGGTTATTAAATTTGTGGCATATAGTTCTTCCAAATATTTTTTTTATGATCCTTTGTATTTCTGTGGTATCAGTCATAATTTCTTGTCTTTTTATTTCTAATTTTGGTTATTTGTGTTTTATTCTCTTTGTCCCTTGGTAATTCTAGCCAGGAGTTTGTCAAGTTTATTAATTTTTTTCAAAGAACCAGCTCTTGTTGCATTGATTTTCTCTATCATTTTTATGTACTCAATTTCATTTAGTTGTGCTGTAATTTTTATTATTTTCTTCCTTCTGCTGACTTTGGGCTTTTTTGGTTCTTTTTCTAGTTCTTTAAGATGAAATGTTAGGTTGTTTACTTGTGCTTTTTCTTGTTTCTTGAGGCAGGCTTGTAATGATATAAATTTCTCTCTTATTGCTGTTTTTGTTGCATCCCAATAATTTTGACACATTGTATTTTCATTGTCATTTGTTTTTTCCATTTTTAATCTTTTATTTCTTCTTTGATCCAGTCATTTTTTAAATATAACATTGTTTAACTTCCATATATATGTGTTTTTTTCTGCTTATTTTGTGTACTTGATCTCCAATTTCAAGGCTTTGGGGTCTGAGAATATGCTTTGCATGATTTCAATTTTCTTCAGTTAGCTGAGGTTTGTTTTGTGTCCTAACATGTGGTCTATCCTTCAGAATGCTTCATGTGCACTAGAATAGAATGTATAGTCTTTTGTTGTAGGATGGAGTGTCTTGTAAATGTCAATTATGTCCAATTGTTGTAATGTATCATTTAGAGCTGATATTTCCTTACTTAAGTTTTGTTCAAATGATCTGTCCATGACTGTCAAGAGGGTGTTTAGGTCCCCTGCTATAATTGTGTTTTTGTCAGTTTCACCTTTTAGATCTCTAAGTAGTTGCTTTATAAATTTTGGTGCTTCCTGATTGGGGGCATCTATATTAATGTGTGTCATGTGTTCTTGTTGTACAGTTTCTTTTATCATTATGAAATGTCCATTTTTGTTTGTTATGAGCTCTTTTATCCTGAAGTCTGATTCATCAAATATAAATATGGCTACTCTTGCTTTTCTCTGCATGTCATTTTCTTGGAGTACTGTTTTCCATGCTTTCACTCTGAGTCTGTGGCTGAGGTGTATCTCTTGGAGACACCATATAGATGAGTTTTTTTTTTTTAATTAGTCAGCTACTTTGTACCTTTGTATTAGTGAGTTCAGTTCATTTACATTTAGGGTGATGATTTATATATGAAGATTTCCTATGGCTATTTTGTCTTCTGGTATTTGGTTGTTTGGAGTCTCACTGTTTTCTTTGCTTTTCTCTCACTGTCTACTTTCATAACTTGATAGTGTTCTATAATTTTTTTCTTCTCTTTTCTTCTCTTATTTTTGTGCATTATGATTCTAGGTTTTTCTTTTTCTTTTCTTTTTTTTTTTTTTTGAGTAGTTACCATGAGGTTTATGAAAAGTAGTTTCATGTAGGTAGTGGCTTCCTTTCTTAAGAATACTCTTAATTTCTGTTCTCTTTTGGGAGTTTAAACCTTTACTTCTTTCCTTTTTATGTTTTTGTTGTCCCCAATTTTTCCCATTTGTTTAGGTTTTTGGTTTCAGGTTGTGTAGCCTCCTTCAGTATTTTCTGGAGTATCAGCCTTGTGTTGACGAATTCCCTTAGCTTCTGTAAGTCTAAAAAGGTCTTTATTCCTTCTTTGTATCTAAAGGATAACTTTGCTGGATGAATTATTCTTGGCTGGTATTTCCTTTCTTTTAATAATTTGAAGATATGAGTCCACTGTCTTTTGGGTTGAAGAGTTTCTGCTGAGAAGTCTGATGACAGCCACATGGGCTTTCCTTTGAAAGTTATAATTTTTTCCCCTGGCTGCCTTGAGAATTCTTTCTTTGTCATTGATTTTTGGCATCTTCTGTGGAACTTTGATTGGAGAAGGTCTGGTGAGATTCAGGCAGGTAAAAGTCCTGTTTTATTATTGAATTTGGGGTTTCAATATTTTTATAGGGTTGGAAAGTTCTCATCTACTATTTGTTTGATTATACTCTCATTGGAATTTTTTTCTGTTTCTTCTGGTATTCCTATTATGCTAATGTTGTTCTGTCTAATGGAATCAGGTAGTTTTTGCAGAGATCTTTCTTTCTCTCTCCTTTTTTTCTTTTTTTTTTGTTCTCAAATTTCTGTCTTTTTTTTTCTGTTTACTTTTATGTTTCTATCTTTGATGTCATTAATTCTTTCCTCCATCTGGTTGGCCCTGCTTCCTATGCTAGTTAGTTCATGCTTCATTATTTTTTTATTGCACTGTTTATCTCCCAAATTTCTATTTGAATCCTTTTTATAGTTTCAATTTCTTTGTTACAGTGTTCCTTTGTTCAGAGATTTTCTTTCTGAGATCATTTATCTGGGTCTGAGTACTCAGCCAGCATTCCTTGAGCTCTCTGAGTATTTTTAGGAGTGTAGTCTTAAATTTTGTGTCACTTAGCCCATATATTTCCAAAAGTATAAGTTTCTTTTGTGGAAATTTTCCAGTTTCTCTGTGAGATGCTGCTGTGTTTCCAATGGAGTTCATTGTAGTTGATGTGTTTCTCTTCCTGGGCATAGGGGTTTTTCTCCCCTGGCTGATATGGAGAGGTGTTTCCTTCACTTCCTACTTGGTGTCACTGCAATGTCTTATAGTATTATTTTCTTGGTTATTAGATTTTTCTCACTCTCGGAGCTTTCCTGGTGGGTGGGCTTTCCCCCCTTGACTCCATTGCCTTAGTTTCTATGTGTTTCTTTGTGGATATGTGGTGGAAGATGATATTCTCTGCCCCAGATCTGTATGGACAGAAGCTGCTGTGTGTTTGTTTTACAGTTTCCCTGAGCCTCCTTGCTGGACAGAGGTGGAATTTCATGGGGAGGACTCAGGAGTTTTTTTTGTGGCACAGGTTAGTGGCAGTTTTGGGGAGAGCAAGGGGAAACAACCAGGTTCTGTTTCTACCTAGCAGTGGGGGCACTGCAGTTCAACACTGCTATTTGTGCCAAGGTTGCTTGTTACCCTGGGTATTCTCTCAGCTGTGAAACAGGCCTAGACTTCTGTCAGGAGCTCTCAGAGCTGGTGCAGGCACACTCTGCAGCATAAGCCTGATGCTCCATCAGGGGAGTGTCCAGCCATGCCTGACATGTGCTGCAATACAAGCCTGGTCCTCCACCAGGAGTACACAGAAGTTTGGGTAGCTCGGAGCCACAAAGCAAGCCCTGAACTGTGTCAGTATCCCATTGTAGCTGGGGTGATGGGCACCACAGAGCAAGCTTTAACCTCTGTCAAGAGCACACCAGAGCCAGGAGATGGGTGCCACTTTATTTTTCCCCTCACGGGGCTTCCACTGTTCACTCCTCTGCCCACCCTGAATCTGCTGTACTTCAGCTTGTTTTCTCCAGCCCCCTTCTTGGTCCTTATTCTGTGGGCCCCAGGCTTTTGCAGTTCCATCTCTGCACTGCTCCATCCCCTCTTCTACCATTCATCTCCCTTTCTCTGAACTTTAGGTGTGGCTTTTTTTTTTGTGGTGGGTGAATTACTCAGCTGAGGCTGTTTCTCTTGGGTATTCTTTTGTCAGATTTTGGCTGTGCAGTTTGTAATTTCCAGAACAGGTGTCAGGGACATTCTCTCACACTGCCATCTTGATCTTGTGCTCAATTTCCCCCATTTTCACTCACACCTCCACCCTCCTCTTATCACCCCAACAAATATAGAACCCATCTGACACTATACATAGTTACTAAAACATTATTGACTATATTTCTTATGCTATACTTTACATCATCCTACCAACTTTGTAACCACCAATATGTACTTCTTAATCCCTTATCTTTATGTTATCTACACCCCCAACCAACCTTTCATCTGGGAACTATCCAAATGTTTTCTTTTTCTTTTCTTTTTTATTTTTTTTGCATTTTGGTATGTGGGTAGGTCCCTGACTGGGAATTGAACCCAGGCCGCAGCATTGACAGTGCCAACGCCGAAGTCTTAAGCCACTACACCATTGGGGAACTCCCCTAAATGTTTTCTTTATCTATAAATTTGTTTCTGTTTTGTCTATTTTCTTTTTTAGATTCCACATATAAACAAAATCAACTTGCATCACTCTTTTCTGTCTGACACTTAGCACAAGACACTCCATGTTTTTGTAAAATATATTTTTATTGTTAGACTTATTGGGGTGACATCTGTCAGCAAGAATTACATAGGGTTCAGGCATACAGTACTACAGTGCATTGTCAACTTGTATAATAAGTTCACCACCTAATGTGACTTCTTTTTCCATCACCATATATTTAGCTCTTCCTCCCTCTTCTCCCACACCCTCCACCTTCTCCCCTCCCCTCAGCACTCATCCTCAAATAAATATTAAATTATTGATTGTGTCCATGGGTTATTTGTTTGTTCATTTTTTTCTTTGTTGCTTTCAATTTTATATTCCACATATGAGTGAAGTCATACGGCTTTTTATTTTTTCTGTCTGGCTTATTTTGTTAAGCATAATGATCTCCAGAACCATCCATTCTGTTGCAAAAGGCAAGATTTCATCTTTTCTTATAGCTGAGTAATATTCCATTGTGTACATGTACCACAGCTTCTTTATCCAGTCATCTGTCGCAGGGCACTTTGGATGTTTCCAGGTTTTGGCCACTGTGAACAGCACTGCAATGAACACTGGGGGACATAAGTCTTGGCAGAAAAAGGTTTTAAAGTTTTTTAGGTAGATCCCCAGAAGGGGAATTGCTGGGTCATATGGGAACTCCATTCTCAATTATCTGAGGAACCTCCACACTGTCTTCCGCAGTGGTTGTCACAGTTTGCATTCCCACCAGTAGTGTGGGAGAGTTCCTTTTTCTCCACATCCTCTCCAAAACTTGTTATTCTTTGTCTTGCTGATAATAGCTTTTCTAACATGTGTGAGGTGATATCTCACTGTGGTTTTGATTTGCATTTCCCTGATAGCTAATGAGGATGAGCATTTTTTCATGTGTCTGCTGGCCATTTGTATTTCTGTGTGGGGGAAGTTTAGTTCTTCAGCCCACTTTTTAATTGTGTTATTTTTTTTTCGTTGTTAGGTCATATAAGATATCTATATATTTTAGATTACCCTTATCTGATGTGTCATATACAAATCTTTTCTCCCATTCAGTTGGCTGTCTTTTTTGCTATGTTGATGGTTTCTTTTGCTGAGTGGAAGCTTTCTAGTTTAATATAGTCCCATTCATTTATTTTTGCTTTTACTTCC
>PVJL010010792.1:30544-46964 GCA_004026885.1 Lyroderma lyra
TTTTTTTTTTTTTTTTTTTTTTTTTTTTTTTTTTTTTTTTGCTTTTTGGTATGTGGGTAGCTCCCTGACTGGGAATCGAACCCAGGCTGCAGCGCTGACAGCGCCAATGCTGAAGCCTTAAGCCACTACACCATCAGGGAACTCCCACAGGTTCATTTTTTGCATATGTTTTCCAGTTTTTCCAGCACCACCTACTAAAGAGGCTGCCTTTTCCCCATTGTATGTTTTTTGCTCCTTTATCGAAAATTATTTGTCCATAAATTTGTGGATTTATTTCTGGGTTTTCAGTTCTATTCCATTGGTCTATATTTCTGTTTTTCTGCCAATACCAGGGTGTTTTGACTATTGATGCTTTATAATATAAATTGAAATCAGGGAGTGTAATTGCACCAGTCTTATTCTTTTTATGAAGTATTGTTTTGGTAATGTGAGGTCTCTTATATTTCCATATAAATCTGATAATTATTTTAACTATTACATGACAGTATGATTGTGGAATTTTGATAGGTATTGCATTAAATCTGTAGATTGGTTTGCGCAGAATGGCCATTTTAACAATGGTAAGTCTTCTTATCCATGAACAGAGTATATTTTTCCATTTCTTAATGTCTGTTTCAATTTCTTTCAAAAGTGTCTTATAGTTTTCTGTGTAAGTCTGTCACATTCTTTGCTAAGTTAATTCCCAGGAATTTCATTCTCTTTGTTGTGACAGCAAAAGGAATTGACTCCCTCATTTCTGAGGATTCATTGTTTGTACATAGGAATGGTGTTAATTTTCATACATTGGTTTTGGAACTGTGACTTTACAGTGTTCATTTATTGTTTCTAATAGTTTTCTGGTGGAATCATTGGAATTTTTTATATAAAGGATCATGTCATTTGCAAATAGTGACAATTTGAACTTTTCTTTCCCAATTTGGATATCTTTTATTCCTCTCTCTTGACTGATTGTTGTGGTTAGAACTTCCAATAATATATTAAATAGAAGTGGTGACAGGGAGCATCCCTGTCTTGTTCCTGATTTTAAGGGAATAGGCTTCAGCTTTTTCCCATTCAGTATGATGTTAATCAAGGGTTTGTCATATCTGGCCTTTATTATGTTGAGATACTTTCCTTCTATACCTATTTTATTTAGTGTTTTGATCATACATGAATGTTGTATGCTGTCAAAAGGTTTTTCTGCATCAATTGATATGAGCAGATGGTCTTTGTCTTTTATTTGGTTTATGTGGTATATCACATTGATTGATTTTCTTATGTTAAACCATTCTTGTGCTCCCAGGATGAATTCCACTTGATTATGATGTATGATCTTTTTGATGCATTGTTGTATTCTATTTGCTAATGTTTTGTTTAGGATTTTTGTATCTCTGTTCACCAGAGATATTGGTCTATAGTTTTCTTTTTTTGTGTTGTCTTTACCAGGCTTTGGTATTAGTGTAATGTTGGCCTCAACGAATGAGTTAGAAAGTATTGCTTCCTCTTCAATTTTTTGGAAGAGTCTGGGGAGGATAGGTGTTAATGATTCTTTGAATGTTTGGTAGAACTCAGTGGTGAGACCATCTGGTCCAGGAGTTTTGCCTTTAGAGAGATTATGGATAGTCATTTCAATCTCTGCTATTGATTGGTCCATTTACATTATCCATTTCTTCTTGGTTCTGTCTAGGTAGGCTGTAAGTTTCCAGAACCTTGTCCATTTCTTCCAGGTTAAACTTAGTGTCATAAAGCCCTTCATAATATTTTATTTTAATCTTTTGTATTTTTGTGGTATCAGTGGTAATTTCTCCCCTTTCATTTCTAATTTTGGATATTGGTGTCCTTTCTTTTCACCCTTTGATTAGTCTGGCCAGGGGTTTGTCAATTTTGTTGACTTTCTCAAAGAACGAGCTTTTTCTAATATTAATTTTTTCTATTGTCCTTCTGTTCTCTAACTGGTTTAGCTCTCCTTTAATATTTATTACTTCTTTCCTTTTGCTGACTTTGGGTTTTGTTTGCTCTTTTTTTTCGAGTTCTTTAAGATGGGATGCTAAGGTGCTTACTTGTGATTTTTCTTGTTTCTTAAGATAGGCCTCTAATGATATAAATTTCCCTCTGATTACCACTTTCCTTGTGTCCCAATAATTCTGATACGTTGTATTTCATTGTCAATAGTTTCTATATATTTTTAATCTCTTCTTTTATTTGTTCTTTTATCCAGTCATTTTTTAAATAAAATATTGTTTAATCTTCATGTATATGTGTTTTGTTCTGCTTTCCTTTTACAGTTGATTTGCAATTTCAAAACTTTTTGGTCTGAGAATACACTTGGTATGATTTCAATCTTCCTGAATTTGTTGAGGCTACTTTTATGTCCCAGCATGTGGTCTATCCTTGAGAATGTTGCATGTGCATTAGAAAAGAAGGCATAGTCTCTTTTTGCTGGTTGAAGTGTCCTGTAAATGTCAATTATGTCCAGTTGCTGTAATGTGTTGTTTAGAGATGACATTTCCTTATTTATTTTCTGTTTGTATGATCTGTCTATGGCTGTTATTGCAGTGTTTAAGTCTCCCACAATGACTGTGCATTTGTCAGTTTCTCCTTTCAGATCTGTTAGTAGTTGCTTTTTATATTTTGGTGTCTCCTGGTTGAAAGCATACATATTAATTAGCATCAAATCTTGTTCTATTGTGCCTTTTATCATCATATAATGTCTATCTTTGTCTCTTGCTATCATTTTAAACCTGAAGTTTATTTCATTAGATATCAGTATGGCAACTCCTGTTTTCCTCTGCTTACCATATGCATGGAGTATTGTTTCCCATCCTTTCACTCTGAGTCTGTGTTTGTCCTTATGGCTGAGGTGTGTCTTTGTGTGTCTTGGAGAAAGCATATCGATGGGTTTTGTTATTTAATCTAGTCTGCTACTCTGTGTCTTTTTATTGGTGAGTGCAGTCCATTAATATTTAGAGTGATGGTCGATACGTGAGGATTTCCAATGGCCATTACTTTTTGTCTTTTTTTAATTTTTGTTTCTTTCTTGTTGTCCCAATTCTATTCCATTTTTCCTGGTGTTTTGTTTCAGGTCAAAGAGCCTACTTCTGTATTTCTTGAAGTGCTGGCCTTGTGCTGGTAAATTTTCTCAGCTTCTGTTTGTCTGAGAAGGTCTTGATTCTTCCTTCATATCTGAAAGATAATTTTGCTGAATAATTTAGTTTTGGCTGGAACTTTCTCTCTTTTAAAGTTTTGAATATTGGATTCCACTCCGTTCTGGCTTGTAGAGTTTCTGCTGAGAAGTCTGATTCCATTCTAAAGGGTTTTCCTCTAAAGGTTATTATTCTTTTTTCCCTAGCTGCCTTGAGAATTGTCTCTTTGCCTTTAATTTTGGACATCTTTAGTAACGTGTCTTGGAGAAGATCATCTAGGGTCCAGGTATCTAGGGGACATGTTGTTTGTTTGTTTTTTTTTTAATGAACTTGAGTTTCCAGATCTTTCCATATGTTTGGAAAGTTCTCATCTACAATTTGTTTGAGTACATTCTCTGTAGAGTTCTTTCCTCCTTCTTCTAATCCTATCATCCTGATGTTGTTTTGTCTCATGGAGTCTGATAGTGCTTGCAGAGTTCTTTCAATCTCTTTGTTTCTGTATTTTCTCTCTTCCTCTTTCTGAGATGTTTCCATGTTCTAATTTTCAATGTCACTAATTCTTTCCTCCATGTGGTTGACCCTGTTTCCTATGTCAGTTATTTCATTTCTCACTTCTATTATTGTATTATTTGTCTCTTGAATTTCCATCTCGATCTTCCTTATGTTTTGGATTTCTTTGTTAAATTGTTCCTTTTGTTAATGGATTTCCTTTCTTAGGTCGTTCATCTCGGATATGGAGTTCTGCCAGTATGTTTTAATTTCTGAGCCTTTAGAACAGCTGCTTTTAATTCTGTCACTTAGTTCATAAGATTCTATGTCTAAGGAATTGTCTTCTGGATAAATTTCATGTTCTTTCTGAGCAGTTTTAGTTTTCAAGGAATTCATTCTGTCTGCTGGGTTCTTGGTCTTTGACACGAGGGCATTATGTTCAGCAGAGCCCAGGAGCCTTGATTAGTATTTTTGTGGTGTCTTGCTGTAGGGCTAACACTAGATGGCTCGGGAGGCCAACTTTTGGGAGAGAGGGGGGTTGTTTATTTCTTATTTCTGGTTTCCTGCCATATTTGGAGGACGTGTGCATCTATTCAGGTTTCTCCTGCTTCTTGCAGTTAGTTAGTTGTTTGGGTAAGCTGTCGGAGAGGAAAGAGGCAAATAAAAAGTGTGCTGTGGCTGCTCCATCTCCTGGGAAGCTGGTTGATGTGGCCCGAGGCTGTTCTTGCTAACTTGAGTGAATGTTATCAAATCTGCCTTTCTTCCTGGGCCTGCTCCAGCAACCAGCTGTTGAGGAGTCTGTGGGCTTGCACTGCTTGTAGGCTCTAGGGTCACACGTGCAGCCACGTGCACCACAAGTCCAAAGCTGTGGGCCTGACCTCAGGAAGTATGAAAGCAGTCAGCTTGCCTTCACAGTGGGCTGGGAACAGAAACCATGGCCCTCCATAGGGGCCATGAGTGCTTTTGCTGTGGGTCACGACGGAGCCGGGAGCCGAGGTGCTGTCTCTGGGGACTCACATCAGCCTGTGTTTGTTCAGAGTCCTTGCTCAGCCATCTTGTTACTCAAAAGCTTCAGAGGCTGGCTCCCAAGCTCTGTTCCCAACACTCTGTTTTAAGTTTTGGCTCCCCCACAGTCTCCCACCATTCTGCCACTTTGCTAACTTTCACTCTTGTCACCTCTTGGTCTTCCCTTTCCCATGCACTCTGCTACTCCTGGATAGTCAGCAGTGATCGGGTCCTGTTCTTATCCGTCTCTGCTCCCTCCCTTCTCTCTCACTCACCTGCTTCTCTCCAACCTTCAGGTGTTTCCTTGTGATGCGTGGATTTCTCAGGTGCTGTTTTGTCACTCAGGATCCTTTTTCTCGGCTCCTGGATGTCTGTTCAATTGTGTTTTCTGGGAGAGTCTTTAGGAACCTTCTGTTCAATTGCCATCTTGCTTCTTTTCTACCTTCCAGGATTTTTATTGTAGATTTTAATCCATTTCAATTGAAAGTAAAAGTTGATAGATGTAGCTACTGCTATTTTATTATTCATAGTTTTGCTTAATTTGTTCCCATCTTAAAGAAGTTACTCTATCATTTCTTATGATAGTAAGTTGTTGGTCATGAAGTCCTTTAGGTTTTGTTTGTTTGTTTGGTCTGGACAATTCTTTATCTGTTGTTTGATTTGGAATGATAGGCTTGCTGGATATAGCGATCTTGGTTCTAGATCCTTGATTTTCGTTACTTTGAATGTTTTCTGCTACTCCCTTCTGGCCTGCAAATTTTCTGTTGAGAAATCAGCTGACAGTTTTATGTCTGCTCCCTTATACGTTACTAGTTGCCCTTCTCTTGCTGCTTTTAGGATTCTGTTTGTCTTTAAATTTTGCAGTTTTTTCTCATTTACTTTTATTTTTCAATTGCATTTGACATACCATGTTATATTGGTTTCAGGTGTATAGCATAGTAATAAGACATTCATATAATTGATATAATCCTCATCCAGATACATCTGGTGCCTATCTGACACCACATATAGTTATTAAAATATAATTGACTGTATACACTATGCTGCATTTTGATGATAATATGTCTTGGTGTCAGCTTGTTTGGGTTTATCTTGTTTGGGACTCTGTGATTCTTAGGCTTGTATATTTATTTCTTTCACCATGTTAGGGAAGTTTTCAGTCATTATGTTTTCACATAGGCTCTCAATTTCTTGCTATCTCTCTTCTCCTTCTGATATTCCTATGATGTGAATGTTGTTATGTTTGATGTTGTCCCACAGAAATCTTAAACTATCCTCATTAAAAATTTTTTACTTTTTGTTATTCTGATTGGGTGTTTTCTGTTACCTTGTCTTCCAAATCACTGATTTGAGCATCTGTTTTGCTAGTCTGATGATTCCTTCTATTCCATTAATCATTTCTGTTATTGTATAATTTACTTATGCCTGGTCCATTTTTATGTTTTTTTATGTCCTTCTTTTTGCTTGCTGTTTTTATGTTGAAGTTTTCACCAAGTTCCATGAACATTTTTATAACCATTGTTTTGAACTCAGCCTCTGACAGGTTGTTTGCCTTCATTTTGTGTAGTTCTTCTGAAGTTTTCTGCTGTTGTTTCATTTGGAATATATTTCTTTCTTTCTTCATTTTGGCTGTCTCTGTGTTTGTTTCTATGCATTAGGTACGTCTAGTACATCTTTTACTATTGCTGGGTTGTCTTATGTAGTAAGTGCCCTGTGGGGCCATGACACTCTTCCTGGTATCCTGTACTGAGTGCTCGTGTAGATTCTAATTTGGTGCCAATGTTGTGCCTGGAACTACTCAGCAAATATCTCAGAGCACACTCATGCTGGTTGATGCTCACCTGGGGCCTGCAAACTCCTATGATAGTTTTCCAAAAAAGATTGGAATGTGGTCAGAACTGGCTGTAAACCTGGAAAAATGCCATTTTCTTTGAGTGAGTTGGGTGGGGTGGAATTGCATTGAGTCCACAGGATGGTATGAGCAGAGTTCACCAGACCAATCAGATTAAGATTTGGCTGTGTAAGGGCAGGGAACAACATAGGAAAGATGGTGTCCTGTTGTACCCCAGCTGGCTGCATGGGAGAAGGACAGAACTTAGGAAAAGTAGCAAGTGTCTTCCAGTCCTTACTCCAAAGTCACACACACCTTAATCTGTTCCCAGCATTCATCCAATGCCTTCTGAGTCACCATCTCTCTGCCAAAGCCTCAGATAAGTGCACATGAGTGACTAAGTCTGTGCATGAGCACTTCAAGAAGATATCTGGGTTCCTGGTAGTCTTCTGTTCCACCTGGATGTTCTGAATCCTTACTGTTTTTCAAAGCCAGATATGGGGCTTATCTTCTTAGCACTACTACTTTGAATTGGGAAACCTGGTGTGGGGCTGGGGTCCCTCACTCAATGACGGGAGAGCCTCTGTGGCTGAGATAAACCTTTAGATTCTGGTCCATAACATGAAGGTTTGGGGTTAGCTCATTTCGCATCTCTGCCTTTGTACCAGTCTTGATGTGGCCACTTCTTTGTAACCTTAGTTATAAAACTTCTGTTTATGTAGACCAGTGGTTTCCAACCTTTTCCCACTTCTGTACTTTTAAAAACCAATTTTTATAAATTGTATCTCTTGTTTAAAAACAGCTATTTTAAAATATTGACACTTTTCTTCAATGCCTAGCAATGTAAAATAGTGAAAACTATGTAATAAGTTAGTAAAGAAAACTTACTAAAAGTGAAAAAACCACAGATTTAATTTTACAATATTTGTGACACAGTTAAATATGGATAATAACTATCAAGTATTATATTTAACAAACTTTTCATTTATTAATAATAATAATATTTATTTGTGGTATCTGAAAAGTCTGTAATAATTGTTATGAGGATCACTAACCAATTGAAACAGTGTTAGTGAGATTATTGAGCTTACTTTCATGCTCTTAGTTTTTTTGAAATCAGGATCAAAAGATGCAAGATACAGTCTTAAATCTGGACTTGTATTAAGCATGCTGTGGTACTTAGTTTTTAATAAAGTCATAAGAAGAAAAAGCTGTCTCCGCTAGTTTAGTATTAGTAAATCACAAGAGGTATTTCAGTGTCTTGGCAATGAGCTGGTCATATTGCTCATTGACATCTACTCAGAAGGTAATAAGATGCTTTCTTTTAAAATCAGAATTCAAAGATGAATCAATTGAAGTTTGATTAACTGCTGTTTTTCATTGACTGACAGTTTAGCTTCTTTGATGAATTCTTTTTCAAAAATTTGTTTTTATTGTTAGACTTATTGGGGTGACATCTGTTAGCAAGGATCACATATGGTTCAGGCATACAATTCTACAGTGCATTGTCAATTTGTTGTATAATAAATTCACCACCTAATGTGACTTCTCTTTCCATCATCATATATTTAGCTCCCCCTCCCTCCTCTCCCACCCCTACCCCTACTCCCTCTCCTCCCCACTCATCCCCAAATAAACATTAAACTATTGATTGTGTTTGATGAATTCTTCTTTGAAGGAATCTGCAATCCAGTTGTTTTCTTTCCCACATTGAAGGAAGTACTTATATTAGAACTCTTTGGACCTTCCAAGTGACTTACAATATTCTCTTTCACTTTTTGAGATTGATAAAATCAATTCTCAGGTTCAAAAGTTGTTCATAGTTTTAAAAACTTCAGATTTACCTCTTTCAATACATGCTTTCCAAAGGTCCAGTTTTTTTATTGTTAAATTTATTGGGGGAATTGAGAGAGGGCAAGATCAGGACGTCTCTAAAGCCTCTCTCAGAAAACAGATTTGAACAGCAATCCAAGAGCCAAGAAAGAGGACCCTGAGTGACACAGTGACAACTGAGAAATACATGCATCGCAAGAAAACACCTGAAGGTTGGAGAAAGGGGGGTGAGCTGGTGAGAGGGGAGGGAGCAAAGATGGATCGTATAAAGACCCCACCACTGCTGACTGAAGGATCTAGCAACTGGAAAAAAATTGGGGAGCAGCACAGTGCATGGGAGGGAGAAGGCCAATAGGTGACAAGAGTAAAATCCAGAGTGGTGAAATGGTGGGAGACCATGGGGGATTTGAATCTTAGAGCAGCATATTAGGGACAGAGCTTGGGGACCAGCTTCTGAAACTCCTGAGTAGCAAGAGGGCTAAGCATGGACTCTGAAAAACCGCAGGTTGAGGTGGGGCACCAGAGAGAGCAAATCAGCTCCCAGCACCCTCATGGCCCACATCAGACATGCACACAACTCCTCCTCTGCAGTGCCGCAATTCCTAGCACACCGCAGAAGCACATCAGGCTCACGTCTTTGGACCCATGGCATGTGTGCACCCAGTGCCCTCATGTGGTACACACTTGCAGACTCAGCCCTGAGTGTATGCTGTGGAGATGGGTTGCTGGAGCACACCGGGAGAAGAAGCTGATTTGTTAGCATTTACCCAGCCAGTGAAAACAGCCTTGGCCTGCATCCCATCAGCCTCCCTCATCTTCCCCAGCTTCCGCAGCAAAGGGCAGGAGGTGGAGTTGCCCCAGCGTGCATTTTGTTGGCTTCTCCCAACTCCTACAGCTTCCCTACTGAACTGCAGAAAGTGGAGGGACTGCAGATTGACATGCCCCACCTCCAAACACAGATGGAGACCAGAGATAAGGTTTAAACACCTCTCCTCTCTTCCAAAACTTGCCCCCTCAGTGCAACCTAGTGTCTGCCCAACAGCAAAATACCACAAAAATACTAATCAGACAAGGAAATAGCTCCTGGACTCTGCTGAATATAAAACCTTCATGCCAAAAAAGAAGTACAGAGCAGACAGTAAGAGTACCATAGGATTTCAAGTTGCTCAGAAGGAAAATAAAATATCTCCAGAAAAGGATCTCATAGACCTAGACATTTCTGAACTAAGTGACTGTCAATGGTAATTCTACCCTTTCATTTCTAATTTTGGTTATTTGTGTTTTTTCTCTTTGCTCCTTGGTGAACCTAACCAAGGATTTGTCTATCTTACTGATTTTTTCCGAAGAACCAGCTCTTCAGTGCATTACTTTTGTCTACAATTTTTCTGTCTTTTATTTCATTTATTTCTACTTTATTTTTTATTATTTCCTTCATTCTACTGACTGAGCTTTTTCTAGTCTTCTTTTTCTAGTTCTTTAGAGATGAGATGGCAGGTTGTTTACTCTTGCTTTTTCTTCTTTTTTATAAGAGGCCACTAATTATATACATTTCCCTCTCTCTTATTACTGCTTTTGTTTCATCCCAATAATTTTGATACTTTGCATTTTCATTTGTTTTATATAGTTTTAAATGTATTCTTTTATTTCCTTTTTAACCCAGTCACTTTTCATTAATATATTGTTTAATATCAATGTATATGAGGTTCTTTCTGCTTTGTTTTCCTTTGTAGTCAATCTCCAATTTCAAGGTTTAATTGTTTAAGAATGTGCTTTGTATGATCCCAATTTTCTTGAATTTGCTGAGGTTATTTTTGTTTTCCAGCATATGTTCTATCTTTAATAATGTTCCATGTGCACTAGAATAGAATGTGTACTCTTGTGTTGTAGAATGGAGTCTCTTGTAAATGTCAATTACGTCCAATTGTTTTAATGCATTATTTAAAGCCAATATTTATTTATTTATTTATTGAGGAGCTGCCTGTGGCTGCCAAGGGGATATTTACATCCTCTCCTATAATTGTTTTATTTGGTTTCACCTCTTGTATTTTTAAGTGATTGCTTTATAAACTTTGATGCTTCCTGGTTGGGGTTATATATTTTAAGTGTCACTTTTTTGTTTTCATATTATTTTCTTTACCATAATAAAATGTCCGATTTTGTCTTTTATTACATTTTTTATATTTCGAAGTCTGTTTCAACAGATATAAGTATGGCTACTCCTGATTTTCTCTGGATGCCATTTGCATGGAGTAATGTTTTCCATCCTTTCAATTTGAGTCTGTCTTTTTCCTTGTGGCTGAGGTGTGTCTCTTGGAGATAGCATATAGATGCATTTTGCTTTTTAATCCAATCAGCTACAATCTGCCTTTTATTGGTGAGTTCCGTTCATGTACATTTAGGGTATTAATTGACATATGAATATTTCCTATGGCCATTTTATCTTCTGGTATTTGGTTGTTTTGTTTCTCAGGTTCTTTTTTCTTTTTTTTTTTCTCACTGCTTGTTTTTTTTTCTTCAGTTTAATGGTGTAACATTATTTTTCCCCCTGTTTCTTCTTTTATTATTTTTTGTTGTGTGTCTTAATTCTAAGTTTTTTTTTCTTGGAGTAGTTGCCATGAGGTTTATAAATAAGTTTCTTTCACAGGCTCCCCAATGAACTGCAGAAAGTAGAGGCACCATGGACTGACATGCTGTGTCCCCAAACATTGTTAGAGATCAGAGATATAACTTTAACACTTCTGCTCTCTCCCAAAATTTGCCCAAGAGCGCCATCTATTGTCTGTTCTACCGCAAGACACCACAAAAATACTAATCAGAGAAAGAGAGTTCCTGGAATCTGCTGAAAATAAAGCCCTCATACCAAAGAATTAAACAGACAATATGAGTACTTTAGCTACTCAGAAAAAAGATAAAAATTTTCCATAAAATGTTCTTTTAAATCAGGAAATTTATAAACTAAGTGATAGAGAATATAAGGTAGCCATTATAAAGGGTCTCAGAGAAATGAATACATACTGGCAAAACACTATAGATGAGATGAATGATCTCAGAAAGGAAATCAGTGAACAAAAGGAACAATTTAACAAAGAAATTAAAACTATAAGGAAGAGCAAGATGGAAATTCGATAGATAAATAATACAATAAAAGAAATGAGAAATAAAATAACTGCCATAAGAAACAGGACCATGTAGATGAAGGAAAGGATCAGTGATATTGAAGATCAGAACATAGAAACAGAAAGAGGACCATAGGGAATAAAGAACCAATAGGATTGAAAGAACTCTGTAAGAAGTATCTGACTTCATGAGACAAAACAACATCAGGATAATAGGATTAAAAGAGGAACAAGGCACCCTAAAAATAGAATACTCAAACTAATAGTAGATGAGACCTTTCCAAACCTATGGAAAGATGTGGAACCCAAATTCAAAAAGAAAACAGGTTTTCTAGACAGCTGGACCCTAACATAACTTCTCCAAGACAAATTGTATTGAAGATGTCCAAAACCAAAACCAAAAAGACAATTCTTAAGGCAGCCAGGGTAAAAAGAACTATAAATTTTAGAGGAAACCCCATCAGGCTGGCATCAGACTTCTCAGCAGAAACTCTACAAACTAGGAGGGAGTAGAATCAAATATTGAAAAATATTAGAAGAGAGAAACTTCCAGTGAAGAATAAATTATCCAGAAAAATTATCCTTCAGCTATGAAAAAGAAATAAAGACCTTCTCAGACGCACAGAAGCTGAGTGCTTCACCAGTACAAGGCTAGTACTTTAAGAAAGAATGAAGGAGGTTCTTTGACCTGAATCAACACATCAGAATGAATGGAATAGAGTTGGAAAAACAAAAAAGAAACAAAAATAAAAAAATAAAAAGAAGAGAAAGTAATGGGCATAAGAAATTCTCATGTATCAAGCATCATTCTAAATGTTAATGGACTGAATTCATCAATAAATAGACACACAGTACCAGACTGGATTAAAAAGTACAAAGCCCATACATATGTTGCCTCCAAGAGACACACCTCAGCGATAAGGACAAACACAGATTCAGAGTGAAAGAATAAAAAACAACACTGTAAGAAAATAGTAACCAGAGGAGAGCAGGAATTGTCACACTGATACCTGATTAAACAAATTTAAGGTGAAAAAGGTAACAAGAGATAAAGATGGTCATTACATAGTGATAAAAGGTACAATTAATCAACAACAATACGTCACACTAATTAATATATATGCTCCCAATCAGGAAGCACCAAAATGTATAAAGCAACTACTGACATATCTGAAAGGAGAAACTGACAAAAGCACAATCATTGTAGGAAATCTAAACACCCCCTTAACAGCCACGGACACATAGTCCAAACAGAAAATAAATAAGAAAATACCAGCTCTAAATGACACGTTACAGTAATTAGTTATAATTGACATTTACAGGACATTTCATCCAACAAAAAGAGACTATACCTTCTTTTCTAGTGCACATGGAACATTCTAAAGGGTAGACCATATGCTGGGACACAAAAGTAGTCTCAGCAATTTCAAGAACATCGAAATCATATCAAGTATAGTCTCAGAACACAAAACTCTATAATTGGACAACTATAGAAGGAATGCAGAAAAAAATCACTTTTACATTGAGATTAAACATCTTATTTAAAAATAACTAGATCAAAGAACAAATAAAAGAAGAGATTAAAAATATATAGAAACTAATGACAATGAAAATACAACATATCAAAATTATTAGGACACAGCAAAAGCAATAAGAAAAGGGAAATTTATGTCATTACAGGCCTGTATTAAAAAACAAGAAAAATCAGGCTCTTCTGAGAGTGCGGAGCTTTCTGCAAGGCACCAAGCTAATCTTACCCCCACCACTGCCCCCACTCCGACTTGGTGACTGCTGCTGAACACAGGGCTGTGTCCTCAGAAAAGGCCAACCCTCCTGGAAGGGAGCTCTTTGCCTCTAGTCCCGCAACGCTGTGGGGCTGGGAGGAGAGGGGCTCAAGGCCACAGAGCGTGGGTGCATCACGCACACATCAGCCTAATTCCTGAGGTGGAAGGAAGGGCCTCTCTCCTTCAGGGCCATTGCCTTCAGGACAGCGATGAGCGGCAGGGCCAGGACTCGGGCCCGGGGCAGAGCTCGACGTTGGGAGTCGCCCAGACCTGCTACACCTGGACCCTTTGCAGCGCCTGGGACCACTGCGGCTGTGAGCACTACCCCTCCACCTCGTCAATTCCAGCCGGGACTCCAGCAGCTGCCCCGGAAAAGCCAAGCGGCTGAACCTGAACAGCTAAGGGGAGCAGAAGGAATATCTCAGGCTTCAGAGGAATGTCAGCTCTCGGCTACCCTACAGGCGGCAGCGCTGGAAGAGCAGAGGGGTGGCGGTAGAGTTTTCTGAGATCTCGTGGTGAATACTCGGCAGTACTTGGACCACGTTAGAGAGTCCACGGCAGGCTCTCAAGGCAGAGTGGTAAGGCTGTTTGCGAACCATTTCCGAGTGGTGTCTCATCCCCCGTGGATCGCGTATAAGTACAAGGTTGACTACACCCCATACATACAGAGTGGAAATGACCGTGAAAGTCTGCTTCTTCAGCATGAAGGAGTCATTGGGCAATGTCACATATTTGATGGAAATTCTCTTTTATTACCTCTCAGACTACGTGAATCAAAAATGGAATTGGTCAGCAAGCTCAAAGATGAGACTGTGAAGGTCACCATCGAGTTCTCCAGCGAGCTCACAGCCACCTCACCAGATCGCCTGCGTTACTACAACATCCTCTTGAGAAAAGTCTTGAAGATCATGAAGCTGAGCCAGATTGGTCGCAACTGTTACAATGGCAGGAAAATCGACCCGGTCCATGAACATAAACTGGAAATCTGGCCTGGTTACGTCACTTCTGTTCTTCAGTATGAAAACGACATAACCCTCTGTGCGGACATAAGCCATAAACTCTTCCGAATGGAAACCGCTTATGACGTAATCATGCGTATTCGCGAGGAAGCCCGGAGGGCAAATATTAATGTTAAGGAGCGAGCTGCTAAAGAGTTAGTTGGATCGGTGGTTTTCACCAGGTTCAACAACAAAACCTACAGGGTCGATGCTATTAATTGGAAGGAAACGCCCAAAAGTATGTTTAAAAAATCAGATGGCACTAGAATCACCTTTGTGGAATACTATACGAAGTATGAAGTCCAGGTCACTGACTTCAATCAGCCACTTCTGATGAGCAAGGGCAAATGGAAAAAGAGCCAACAGGACACACTGCAAGAACCTATTTTCCTGGTTCCTGAGCTCTGCCACCTAACAGGTCTGACAGATAGAATGCGTAAAGACTATAGGGTGATGAAAACACTGACTGAGAAAATGAGGTTGGAGCCAGAAGAAAGGCACCTTGAATTGCACAACTTCATGGAGACTATGCAAAAAGATAACAGTGTGCAGCAGGAGCTGCAGCGCTGGGATTTCCAATTCGATACCAACTTCCTGTCCTTCTCAGGAAGAGTTTTGAAAGACGTGAGAATTTTCAAAGGAAGAAGAACATTTCACTACAACCCACGGCCTGAGGAACGGTCCAAAGAAACAAGCACCTTACCTTTGCTCAATGCGAAATCACTGGAGCATTGGCTGATCCTCTACACCAAGAAAGGTTATGAAGCAGCCGTTTGCTTAAAGAAGGGGCTCCAGTCAGTCACCCCCGGCATGGGCATACTTATGAGAGATGCAAAAATGATTCAAGTAGATGAGACAGTTGAATCCTACATAACCGTCTTAAAAAACCATGATTCATCAAATACACAGATGGTCGTTTGTGTGCTGTCCAGTGACAGGAAAGAAATGTATGATGGCATTAAAAAATACCTGTGTGTCAATTGTCCCATTCCAAGCCAATGTATGGTGGCACGGACCTTAGACAGACAGCGCACACAGTTGACCATTGCTGCAAAGATTGCCCAGCAGATGAACTGCAAGATGGGAGGAGCTCTCTGGAAGGTGCAGACAGGATTGAAGAATGCAATGTTCATTGGTATCGATTGTTTCCACGATATTGCAAATCGACAGAAGTCAATTGCGGGATTTGTGGCAAGCATCAACGAAGACTTAACAGAGTGGTTCTCTCAATGCATCTTCCAGGAATCAGGGCAGGATATTGTAAAAGGGCTGAAGGCCTGTTTGCAAGCAGCCCTGAAGCTCTGGCACAAACGTAATTCATGTCTGCCATCTGCTATTATTGTGTATCGGGATGGAGTGGGAGATGGTCAGCTTCCAGCCCTGATTGACTGTGAAATACCACAGATTGTGTCCTCCTTAACCAGCATTTTCAGTTCACAAAATTTCAAACTAACTTTCATTGTGGTGAAGAAACGAATAAACACCAGGTTTTTTGTCAAGTCTGAAGGAAAACTTCAAAATCCACCTCCAGGAACAGTCGTTGATGTAGCAGTGACCAGGAGGGAATGGGCGCCATCCGAGTTCCTGCTCCTTGTCACTATGCCCATAAACTGGCTTACCTTGTGGGCCAGAGTATTCACAAAGAACCACATCATTCCTTGGCAAACCGGCTCTTTTACCTTTGACCTCCCAAAGGAAAGCCTGATGGGATATTGAAAACCACATGTATTTAGTTTTCCTTTTGAAGCTGGACATCTGAATTGTTTTCCTAGATGCATAGTTTTAAGTTATAATCATTCTTGATTGAACACGGGGTGGTTCAGAGGGACATAGGCCGTTTGCAGTACCACCACTGACTTGACATGAGGCTTCTATTTTCCAGACAGAACTGAGGAGTTTGTCTTGCATTGTACCTTTCAAATGTGTTACAAGCATTTTATGATTAAACTTGCCCAAACATTTTGTACTTTAGAAATGCTACTCTGCAAATTGTAGAGGTTATGCGTTAGTTACATGAAGAACTATGTATTTATCTATGAACAAGTAAACTCTACTTAGGAAATATCCTCTTTATTTTGGAAACATTTTCATTTTAAAGGACATACAAATAAAGGGGGATTTGTTTGTGTTGGGGATTCTGTATGTAAAAGAACCTGTGTCCATGAAGTGTTGTTTATTCTTTGTGCTGGAGTGGGAATTGCAATGTATTTTTGGTGGAGTTGTAAATAAGGAGGGCTTTGTG
>PVJL010010793.1:0-24845 GCA_004026885.1 Lyroderma lyra
CGCGGAGGGCGGGGCCTGCCCGGGCTCGGCCGCGCCGCCGCCTTCTCCGCCTCCTCCTGCTCCCCAGCGCTAAAGCCGGGACTGGACCGAGCGGAGTTGTGCGCGTCGCCGAAGGGGGTGGGCCGGGGGAGGGGAGGTTCGCTCCGCGGAGCCGCAGCCGGAACCGGGTGAGGCTCGTCCCCGCTGTCTTCGCAGTCCGAGTCCGCCGATGGTGGGGGCGGCTGGCGCGGCGCAGCCTCGGGAGGCGGAGGTGGAGGCGGCCGGGGAGGCGGAGATGGGTGAGGGCGGCCTCCGAGCCTCCCCCGGCCCGAGAGTCACCCCCGCGGCGCGGCCGCCGTCGCCGCCGCGCGTCGGGCCTCGGGGGCCGCCGCGGGCTCCGCTCATGTCACGGGCGGTAGCGCGTGCGGCCCGAGGGCTGCGGGCGCGCGGGCGAGGCCGGGAGGGCCGGGTGAGGACGCGGGCGGGGGGCGCGCGGTGTTGCCCTCGCGGCGCGGGGTGTGCGCGGGGAGGGCCGCGCGGCCGTCGTCCGGCTCCCGGGGCCGCGCGGCGTGGTGGGACCAGGCTCGGCCGCGGCCCCGGGCCCCTCCTGCGCGCTCCTCTGCGGGCCTTGTCGGGGTGCGTCCCTAATGGCGGACGGGGAGGGGGCAGTCTCCGGCCCAGGGCTACTGCTGGGGCCCGAGAGTCAGCCCCGCGGTGACGTGAGCCACTCCTACCTTGGAACCGGTGTCCGCAGTAGGTGTCCGCAGTAACTCTGGCGACGCTGGGCGGGCCCGTTCGCGAGGGAATTCCGTTCCGGGGCCTGGAGGTGATGTGTGTCTCCTCTCCCCTTCCTCGGAGCGAGTCGGTGCCGTCCGCCTCCCGTCCTGTGGTTGGAAGGAACAGCCTCAGCTTTGTCTAGTGTTCGCGGTCCCTGTACTGTTGTTTGGGGGTTTTTTTTTGTCTGGTTTCTCTGCCGCGTTGGGGTTCGCGGAAGGGCAGAAGGGCGCTGGGACTCTGGTGTTGGGAGTCATACTGTGTCCAGGTGGGCTGGAACTAAACCATTTTTCATCTCGTTCTAGGACCAGGAATCCCCTTGAGGACAGTCAGATGAGACTTTGGCAGAAAGTAAGGAGGCAGACATCGCCTTTCTGAGTAATTTTGCGCCGCCTTTCTGTTTACTGCACTGAGTGCAACAGTGGGTGTTCTGTGGGATTTACCTCCCTCGTATCTTGACGGCTGAGAGCTGATTGCATGGCCGTACGTCCCCAGAGCCAAGCCGCGGTGATTACTGGGAAAGCATGGAGATGGGTCTCATTTGTACCGCGAGTGTTCTCTAGCGTGCCGAAATGGGACTTAAAGTTAGTCCCATTGTACATGCTTTGCATCGAACAGTGTTCTTTTTTTCCACTGCATAGAAATAATGTTTTCTTTGCTTTTGGGTTAAGGACAATCTACTGATTATTCTGTTGTTTTAAGGTTGGCGGGGAGTATTTTTTGTGTGTTTTCCATTTGAGGAAGATGTATGTTTATGTAACCTGATAGCTCTGCAGCTGGCATCATATCAGAAGATAAATAATCTGGCTGCCACACCACTCCCGATTCTGAGAGCGAGCACTGAATCGGGAGTGGCTGGGTGATCCTTCCATTGTGAAGTTAATGTGTTTTTTCCTTGTTACCACGAAGTAATCTATTTGGTGTTCATTTTAGTAAAGTAAAATGACTTGTTTTCTTCAGCTAGTTAATGGTTGTAACACCAATCCTTGCCTGAATCCGTAATTTTATAGGAGTGTCAAAATGATGGTTTTTTAAAAAAATCTCTGATTCTGCATTTATTATCTGGGATCCTGCACAGTCTTTGGTCTGCCTATTTTTGTCCGTGAACAGTTTTCCCTTGGTCATCACAAACAAACTTTTGATCTTTACTCTTTGCTGGTTTCTAATTTCACTGAAAAGAGAGTTTCTGAGAAGGAAGTCTTCTAGGAAAGCTGCTGCTGCCTCTTTGGGAATCATGGGAGGGGGCATTTCATGGGCACTTCCCTGAAGCACTCACCCATGCTTGGTGAACCCAAGAGAAGGATCTTAACAGTCTGTCCTCTCCAAAGAATGAAAGTCTAGAACTTGTGTCAGGGTCGGGAAAGACTTCTTGGCAGGAGTGCGGAGGGAGGGAGGGGAGGAGGGACTTTCCCAGCCTCCTTGTGTCAGCCACCCGCCCCCTGTCCAGCCCCCTGTCCAGGCTGTCTGGAGGTACAGGTTTCTGAACCTTGTGCGCCTTCTGCAGCCCAAGTGAGGAGTTTTGTCAGACTTTCCTATCACCGTTTCCGAGTCCAGTGAGCTGAGGTCAGCAAAGTTAGCTACTCAGTGGTGTCCTCCTTGGCTTGGGAGACTTGGGAGCTTTTGTTTCTTCCTTCGTTCCTGTGTGTGTTTATGGGTGTTTTAGAAGGGAGTGTAGTTGTGATTAATCTACCAAGTTAATCTCTATTGATTTCTGCACAGTGGTTTTGTACTTTGGCACCCCAGTAATTCTCTTGCTTTTTGTGGTAGCTGTTCATCTGAGTCTTCCTTCTCCTGTCTCAAGTACACTTGCTAGTACCTCCAGAATCATGGTGTACCTTTATTTTGTTCACGATTTTCAGTTGGGCCTGCTTGTAGTATATGCTCAGTAAACATGAAGGCCGTTTTGGAGTTGAGATTATTTTTATGTAAATATACAGGTTTTTTTTGTTTTTGTTTTTGTTTTTTGCTTTTTGGTATGTGGGTAGCTCCCCTGCTGGGAATCAAACCCAGGCCGCGGCGCTAACAGCGCTGAAGCCTTAAGCCACTACACCATCAGGGAACTCCCCCCCAAATGTTTTTATATTTAGAAAGATCTGTTAGTTTTGTGACAATGTGAGTGCATAGAGGTGCCATAGAACTAATTTGTGATCCAACAGCTGTTCTTGTAGCATATGTTCTAATTTTCTTTTACTAGAGCCAAGGAAATACAGGTGTGCTACAAGTTGCCAAAAACGAGTCTTTCAAACAATAATATTTTAAAATACTTTCCTGGTGTTGTTTTTTTTTTTTTTTTGTATGTGGGTAGTTATTTCCCTGGCTGGGAATCGAACCCAAGACGCAGCGCTGACAGCGCCAGTGCCAAAGCCTTAAGCCACTACACCATCAGGGAACTCCATCCTGGTGATTTTAATTTTTGAAGATTCATAAGCAGGTTAGTTTACCTTTCTCAACACATGCGAATCTTGTCATTAATATCTCAGTATTTTTATTTTAGCTTTGTTTTTGTTTTGTTTTTTTTTTCTTTCCCTGAATTTTTCAGATAAAATGTTATAAAGAATAGTAAGAGTTGTTTTGAAAGTGTATTTTAGCTTGTTCTTAATGCACTCTTTTTAATATGTAAGTTTTTAATTGTACAAAAAGTATTTTTAAATAACTAAATACTTTTTTTAGACATAATCTATGTTGCACACTTAATAAGCTGCAATGTGATGTAAACAAACTTTTAGGGAGTTCCCTGATGGTGTAGTGGCTTAAAGCTTCGGTGCTGGCACTGTCAGTGCTGCGGCCTGGGTTCGATTCCCAGTCAGGGAGCTACCCACATACCAAAATGCAAAAAAAAAAAAACACAAAAAACTTTTATATGTGCTAGGAAACCAAAACATTGCCTGTGACGTAGTTGATTGTAGTATTTGCTTTGTTGCATGGTCTGTAACCAAACTCGCAGTATCTCCGAGGTCTGCCTGTAGAAACAACTGTGAGATTTTACTAAAAGTACCATATTTTTTCATGTGTTAGAAAGTACTTTTGTCTAAATTGTTAGACCAAAAATTGGGGGTTGTGTTATACACAGGAGTAACAGATTGAGAGCGTTTCTTAATATTGGCTTAGAAAAGTAGGGGGCGTCTTATATATGGGGGTGACTTATACGCGGAAACATACGGTAACTTAATATAATAGGGCGGAGTACTCTTATTTATGTGTTTGTTTTAGTATTAACTGTTATCTCTACTCTTAATTAAATAATGTTAACTTTGCAAGTTTATTACCAATTACCTAGAGATAGTTTGCATTTAAGAGCCTTATTTTGTGTAGTGGTTGTATAATTTTTTATCAACCTTTTATGTACAGTTTTTCCTTTGATTTTTACATTTCTTGATTTTACGTTAATTTTCATTATATCATAATCAGTCAAACGTTAAATAGTTCTCATCTGTAGATGAATGAGTTAGCACAGGAAGACTAGGTTAGTATATAAGAGATGACATGCTTGTTGGAATGCTGGGACAGGCAGAGGATTCCCCTGCAGACTGTAGAATGTCATTGCACCCTAGGACTTGCGTGTCCAGTTGTTTCAGTAAGAACCCCAGAGTCGTATATATCCTCGTTACAGTTTACAGTTTCGAAAACTAAAACTTAACTGAAGTGATTTGCTAATGCCACATAGCTCATTGGTTTAGCCATAACTTTTCTCTCTGTTTGAATAATATGGAAGTAGTATAGACTTTCCTGTAGTCTTGTGTGTATGGAATTAAGAAAATCTTTGATGGTTACGTTGAACACGCCTTGGCTTTTGGCGGTGGTGGAACTTTTTGGCAATCTGGGATGTGGAAGTAGGTAGTAGAAGTGGGTAATTGCTGTGAGATGGGCAGAAAGAGTGCCTTTGCATTGGCTTCCAGGAGGTTCAGCCACCGGAGGGTCCTGTGGGGTCAGCAGTAGCTCTTTTCCGGGGGCTGCTGTGTTCTGTGTCAGGTTTATTCAGATGCAGGAGGGACTGACTGAGGGAGTTCATGTATGACAGCTCTTATGTCCCATACTTGGTTTAGGCTAAATGATGGCCTCTTTGCTTTGAAAATCAGACACGTTATACGCTTATGGATTAGTGCTAACCGTGATCCCGGTATTTGTGTTTATTTTATGACCCTTTTGATTAAACTGGTCCCTTATGTTTGTTATTTATCTTTGAAACACACTTATTTGAATGTGGATTTTGTTTTAATTAATTTGCTCAGTATAAAAAAGTAATTAAAAAATTGTTTTATGTGTTAGTTGCATACCATATAGTGGCTATGAAATACATCTTGGAGTCTGATTTCTTGGATTTGAGTCCTGACCCCACCCTTGGCAGCAGTGGAGAGACTCAGGCAGGGCAGGCAGATTCCTTGTCTGCTGCGTCTCATTCTCCCACTGGGTAAAGAGGAGTCCCATCTCACGCCAGCATGCACTGAGCTGGTATATGAGTGGCGTAGCACCTACGGTGAACGAGCATGACCTAGACACGACTGTAACTACTGTCAATTACAGTGGCTTGGGGAGATTTTAGGGTGAAGAAGTTGCCGAACATGTTTCAGTTGGAGATGTTTAAAGTGGAATGATGAGTGTCACATGGAATGAGGCTTTTCAGACCGTTGGGCACTCCTGTCAGCGCTGTTGCCACCTCGTCCTCTCCGGCGTCCCTGAGGAAATGGAGACCCGCACGTGTACACCACCCATCTCCACCTCTCGTTTCTGCATGCTTACGCATGTGCCCGTCACCTTTACCTTTTCCTCTTGCCTTTGGGATAGCGCTTTCTCACACGTGATCATGTCGCTGCCACCGTGCTCGGCCCTCACCTTTCATCTGCGTCCGGCCTCTCCAGATTCTTCAGCTCTGTGTAGGTTCACCCTTCCCTTCGTCACACCCTAGTGCGTAGTAAGTACACAGAGGATGTCTGAACAAACCAGGTGGAGCCTAGACTTAGCGCCCTGAGTGTACGTCCTGTTTGGGCTTAACCAGAACAATGTAGTTAGCTTCTCTTTTCTGCTCTGTTAAATGGATTAAATTATACCTCTGTCATAGGGTGCTTTTTAGAATTTTACATAGAAAACAGCCAAGTTCCCAGACAAGGACAAGAAAAATCCAGAAAGATTGAATCACATAGTTATGTTGAAAGTGGAGAATTTGAAACACTGACCAAAAGACTACGGACGTAGGGATTGTACAGTCACAGTCATGTTGGTAGATGGAAGTACATGCGCAATGTAGTGATTGCTTGGACTCTGGGGTATCAGTACTTGATAGAATTTTCTTTTTGTTTTCTATTTTAAAGGAAGACTTAGATATTTTTTTCCTATAAAGGGTGAGTAGGTTAAATTGTGTACAGCATGTCTTCGGATAATGTTTCATTATAACATTGGGAACTTATTAATAATCCTTGCTTATATCAATTAGCCTGTGGTAAAATTGGTCCTGTATGTCGTTGCTTAAAGTGAAGACTTTTTCCCCTTTTCTGTCTCTTACAGGTGCTTTGGCATAGGTAAATGTTCACTGGGAGGATTACACACCTGCCTGAACAGACTCCTGTCTTATTAGAGAGTGACATGATGGCGGCTAGTCTCACGGATGCAGGAATTTCATTCGGTGACTCATCGAGTCCTTTAGTCAGTAGATGTAGAAACTCATCGATGGAAGATGATGATGATGATGTTGTATTTATTGAATCTATACATCCTCCTTCAACTTCTGCTCCAGCAATAGCTGATCCAAGAAATTTTATATTTGCTTCATCAAGAAATGAAAAGCTACAAGGAAATAATTCCACAGTTCTTCCTTCCTCAAGAGATTTGGCCTCTCAAAAGGGAAATATAAGTGAGACAATTGTTATTGACGATGAAGAGGACATGGAAACAAATGGAGGGGAAGGAAAACACTGTTCTAGTTTTATTGAATGGGGACCTCCTGAGACTAAAAACAGAACCAGTGATGTGGATTTCTCCACTTCCGGTCTTTCAAGAAGTAAGGTAAATGCAGAAATGGGTAATAGTGGTATCACTACAGAATCGACTCTGAAATTCAGATTGCTAATGTTACAACCTTAGAGACAGGTGTAAGCTCTGTGAATGATGGGCGAGATATGAACTTAATGATTACTCATGTAACGTCACTGTAGAGTACCAACTTGGGAGATGTCGCTAACGGACTGCAGTCAAGTAATTTTGGTGTTAATGTACAAACATACACCCCATCTTTAACTTCACAGACCAAGACTGGAGTAGGACCTTTTAATCCTGGTAGAATGAATGTGGCAGGAGATGTATTTCAGAATGGAGAATCTGCAACTCATCACAGTCCTGGTAAGCCGTGCGTGGTCCTCTACCCGCCTGTAAATAAACTTTTATTTTATCTATATGTAAAATATTTTATTTTCCTTGACTTTCACATTAAGGTAGAATATGTTAATAAAACTGTGTGGTTTTACTTGGTCTCTGAATTTTCGGGAGTTTAATCTTTTACCCAGTGTGACTTAACATTTGAAGTATTTTAATTGGAAACCTCCATAATTACTACCACCATCCTTGTTTACTAGTATTTATTCTAATGTAAAATCAGAATAAAAAGATGGATAGTAAACGGAAGGGGAATATAAAGTCATATCACCTAGTAATTGAATTTAATTTAGTAATTACATAACTTGAAATTTCAATTTTTGCTTCTCAGGTGTTGCCTTTGGACTGCTTATCTGTGATTCTTCATTTTTAAATTAGCATTTTATTAGTTACTTCATTTTAAAAGCTTCTTGCCCTTAAATCAGAGGTCTATATTTTAGGTTCATATTTTATTTTATTTTATTTTATTTTATTTTATTTATTTATTTTTGTATGTGGGTAGTTCCCTGGCTGGGAAACGAACCCAGGCGGCAGCATTGACAGTACCAGTGCCGAAACCTTAAGCCAATACACCACCAGGGAACTCCCCATGGTCCATATTTTAAAAACTTATGTGGACAGTCTTGTTCTAATAAAATTAAAAGATAAAGTTATTTAAAATTCAGCAAAATTTTTTTTGTGGCTTTTTCGTGAGGTGTGGAGCAGCCTTTGTTTTTTTGTTGTTTTCGTTTTTTTTTTCTTTTTTGTAGGAGAATTTGTTGGTGTATTTTTGGCCATTTTAGCACTTTTAGTTATTGACCAACTTAGAATTTTGGGAAAGGACTAAATAACTAGAGTTAAGAATTAAGAAGCTAATCGCTTGTGCTTTAATGGAATGCTAGTATTGTTTTTCTTTCTTTTATTAATCTTTTTCTCTGGTTATGAAAATACTAGGTGCTTACTACAGAATATTTGGAAGCAGTCACAGACATAAGAAAGTAGCATCTGTCACCTCACTAAGTAGGAGTGACCACTGTTAAAATTGTGGTTTGTTTGCTCTTGGTCTTTTGCTTCTGTGATTTAAAAAAAATATAATTTAGAGCATATTATGTATAGTTTTGTATTTTGTTGATTAACTTAATCTAAATTTTAGTATATCACTTTTTGGTTGGGGGGTAGTTCCCTGGCTGGGACTCGAACCTAGGCTGCGGCGTTGAGAGCACCGAGGCCTAGCCACTACACCACCAGGGAACCCCTTAGTATATCACTTTAAAAATAGAAGTTTCATGGCTATACATTTCTTTTGTCTGAGACACCTGTTTCTCTGTTTTAGCATTGATGTGGTTTCCCATCTTTTACTGCTGGTGTTTTTGTTTTGTTTTGTTTTGAGGGGGTTGGACATAGCACCAAAGCTTGACAAGTGGTGGTTTCTTTTTTTTTCCCCCCCAGGTGTTTGATTTATTTATTTATTTATTTATTTGCTTTTTGGTATGTGGGTAGCTCCCCAGCTGGGAATCGAACCCAGGCTGCAGCGCTGACAGCGCCAGCGCCGAAGCCCCAAGCCACTACACCATCAGGGAACTCCCGGTGGTTTCTTAAAGGATCTTACAGTGAGCAATTTTAAACCATATAATGAGGGAGTTCCTTATGTTATGTTAAAATCCATTGATCTTTGAATGGATCTTTGACTTCTATGTGATTTGGTAATACTGTGCTTTGGTTATTTATGAAATGTGGATTCACTGAGTTACACAGATTTTCTAAATGTTGACACTTTAAAAAGCTGTCAAGTTCACCGTGGTGGAATCAGGTTTTTCAGAAGTTCTAATTTTCACTTAAAAAGCTCAAATTTTTTCATTGGTATCAAATACTGTCATTTTTCTTTAAGTGACAGGCTCATTTGGTTTATAGTCAAGAAGATGTCTGTGGATGGCCAGTTTGTCAGTCATTGTTTCAGATAAAACAGTATTTCATGAGAAAAGGCTGTGTTGCATGTAGGCAGCAGTGGGGACAGCCGCTTTCCCACTTTTCCCGGAGGACCAGCATTGTACTTGGTACGAAACAAAGCGATCTCTGCGTCGTTCCCTGTTTATCACACAGAATATTAAGATGTAATCAAAGGCTGAAATTTAGGAGAATTAATGCTAATTTTTACTGTTTCGTAAGGACATTTGTTGTATTGCAAATAATTTCAGTGGCTTTTGATCCTGGTTCTTGGGGAAAAAAGACTAAATCCTTGGCATGTCCCAAGTAATAGGAATTTTCTGTTCACCAGCCCTTGGGTCTCCTTTGTGCTGAGAGAGGAGGTGCCTGAGGCCGAGGGAGGGTCACCAGAAAGACCCACCACACGATGTTGGATGCTAGATGCGGTGTCGGCATGGCGGTGCTTGGGCTGTGAAGAGGGGAGGCACCTGGAGACGGGGGTTCCGTCACCTGCATACTAGTCACATACGCAGTAGAACACCAGTGTGAACTCTGTATGTTGGAGCTCAGTGCGGTCCCTGGTGGGTAATGCCACCTGGTTTTACGGAGTGTGGACACAGAGCTCTGTGTCCTGTATGTCTCTTCATTTGGCTCATCCTGATTCATATCCTTTGTCATAAAACTGATCGTAAGTATAGAGCTTTCCTGAGTTGTGTGAGTCATTATAGCAGATTTTCAAGCCTGAGGGGGGTCTCAGACCTCCCAGGAGTACGGTGGCATCTGCACTGAGGGCTGTCTCGTCTTGTCAGAGACGGCGCCTTTAAACCTTTGGGGTCTGATGCCGTCCGTGTGACCAGCATCATAACTGTTGACCAGCTGGTGTTGCAATAACAGCCGTAAGTGAGGATGACACTTTGTCTTTCTTTTCTGCAAATGTAGATAGTGAAGAAAACGTGACTAGCACAGTTTGGTTTCACTGTCAGCATTTTACACACCATTGCCTTGACACCAGCAGTGCCAACACCAGCACAGGGAGGAGGGCAGATAGCCCTGGTGTTCTGCGGGACTGTTTTGGCCTTACAGACTTCCTTTGCTTTCTCTTCCTGATGCAGTGTTGAATGGAAGTGGTGGGAGTGGAAAGCCGATCTTGTCCTTGACTTGGGATGGAAGGGGAGCATTTGACATTTCATCTTTATATAATGTATATGCTGTATATAGTACATTACAGATATCACATTATATATACGTTATGTGTTCACTTGTGTCAAATGCACAGTAGATGCTTGCGAGTGCTGGTTAACCAAGAGTCCTGCTGTTTCTGTTTATACTTAATTAGTAGCTTGTTATTTGAGGTTGTTTCTAGTTTTTGTAATGGTAAACAGTTTTCTATGAATACTTGTCTTATTTTCTTGAAAACACTTTTTGTAGGTGAAATTGCTAAATCAGAATGTCAGCATATTTTTCAGGCTCTTGATGGTTAATGAAAAATTGCTCCCACTAGAAAATTGTATTGCTTTCCTTACACCTTAGAGTTTTTGTTTCCATGTTATAAGCTTTCATCTGAGATAGGAGTATTATTTAATGTTTGCTAAAGCAATCACTAAAATGTAGTATCTAACATCATTGAATTTATAAAATGTATTTGCAAACTTTTTATGAATCTGTTCACTTGTTTGTCATCCATTTACTATTAATGTACGTCTTTTATTTATTAAGAGTTAAGCCTTAGAAGTAATATAAAAAACTTGTGTATATTGAGAGATGTGTTAATAAGCAGTAAAAGAAGATGAGATGTTGAAGACATGAAATAATGTCCATTGAAAATCATTCTTTTGAATCTATTTCTTTCACTCTTCAACTTTATTTTTGTTTTGTAATTATTTCCTAAGTTTTAGGTGTCTCTTTGTGTAAGCATGAGTTCCACCTTATGCACAAGCTTTTCGCTGTAGTTAAGATTAGAAGACGTGCCCTGTTTTTCTTTTATGTTTCAATGTTAACCATTTTTCACCTGGGATATATTAGAATTCGGTGTTTAATGTTGGATGTGGTTAAATAAGGTGCTTTTCAATTTAAAAGCACAGCATAGGTGGATACTATGAAAAAGCATCCTGTAGGTAGATGCTATACTGTCTTTTTACTCAAATTGTGGACATAATTGAGGCTTGGAAACGTTTGAAAGTTTTGATTACTCCAGAATTTTAAAATTCTTGTTGTCCCTTTATCTCATTATTTCAAAACTATTTTATATTTCTTCTTTCTCATTACATAAAATATCAATGATTTTAAAATGTAACAAGAAATGGGGGTTCGCTGGTGGTGCAGTGGCTAGGCTTCAGCGCTCTTACTGCCGTGGCCTGGGTTCCATCCCTGCTCAGGGAACCAACCAAAAAAAAAAAAAAATGTAACAAGAAGAGGAAAAGCAATTAATGACTCAGTTGACCATCATAAATGAAAATGTTTTTAACTACATTTACACTATTTTGTTTATGGTATATGGTACAAATTTCTATTATCTGTGAAGTATAGGTGAATTTACAATGTTCCTGAGTTCTCAAAAGTTTTATCTTTGGGACAAAAGCGACAGAACCAAATCCTTGGAAGAGTAACGTTTAGTCTAGAATTCTAAAAGCAGTGTTCGCCGTGTTGTCAGGTGAAGAGTAATGGTGAAAATACGTTTGCGACTTTCTTAAAGGTTAAGTTGCTCGTTGCAAGGATAGTTGGTTTGTCATTTTTGCTGATATTTTTCATTCTTTGTTTAACTTGAATGTAGCATAGTGAAAGCTGTCTCATTTTAATATTACCTAGGTTTTGTTTTTGCTTGCTTTCAGTATTAGTAAAGCTAACCAGTTTTTGTTAGAGGACGTAGAATAAGATGGTAGCAATTGTAGTAATATTATTGTTGTTGTTGTTATTCAGAATCAAGACGTCCCCCAGACTGCCTACTCAAGCTGCCAGGTGATTCCAGGTGTATAAATGGAAGGTTTTCAGGCATGGGACAAAGAAAAACATGAGAGCAAGATGAGAATTTCTGGAGCTGAGTTATGTGTACATCTAGGGCTCGTACATTGAAATTCCATGCGAAATTATGGTTCTGTGTAAAGCACCCAGAAAGTTAGGTGTTCTGTCTCATGGAAATGGGATTATGTCTTATTGTGGATCTGGGTCATTTTGATCCTTTCATTTAAGCTTTAGGGTGGACTGTCTCTCAGTGAAACCCCTTTGCTTGTCACGTACGTTTATTTATTTATGTATTTTTGGTTGGTTCCCTGAGCAGGACTCGAACCCAGGCCTCGGCGGTGAGCGTGCTGAAGCCTGGCCACTATACCACCAGGGATCCCCCACGTACCTGTATATCAACAGCAAAATGCTCAACACGGAAATACCTAAACTTAGAAATTGCTCTTACATCTATGTTGTGTTTTTACTGCATTATAAACATTCCTGACCATGATACGTATTCTAGGGCATTGTGCTTTGATAATAGTCTAGGTAGTCCCCATCCCTCCTACAGAGAATAACTAGGGGGAAGAAAAGACAAAATACACAAAGTGTCTGTTGAAAACATTATAGAGCTACAAATAGTGAAAAGATTAGGGTTTTAAGACCTGAGAGAAGGAGGCTCGAAGAAGTATCGTGTTAGTTGGGGCTGCTTTTCTCGTACGGGTACGTGCTCAGTTCCAGAAAAGGCTACTGAGAAAGCTGAAAAACATTTTTTTTTGTAGTATGTGGGTAGTTCCCTGGCTGGGAATTGAACCCAGGCTGCAGCGTTGACAGTGCCAGCTCTGAAGCCTTAAGCCACTACACCACCAGGGAACTCCCGAAAGCTGAAAATCTTAGGAGCTTTGAACAGACTCACAGGCCCACAAAGACAAGATACTGGTTTAAAATAAAAAAATCAAACTTCATCCTTGGTGGGATGCTAACATAATCCGAAGCCTAAAATTTGTTTTCAGTTTTCCATATAAAAACCATAGAAAGCAATCAGAGATATAGGGAGACAAGGCCACATAACAGAAAACCAATAGAAAAAAAGACAACAGAAGTGAGTCCACAGAGATCCAGATAATTGGATCACTAGACACAGGTTTTAAGAAACTGTTTTTTTTTGTATGTGGGTAGTTTCTTGGCTGGGAGTTGAACCCAGGCCGTAGCGTTGACAGCACCAGCGCCAAAGCCTTAAGCCACTACACCACCAGGGAACTCCGAATCTTTTCTTAACTGCAGATTGGGCACAGCTGAAGAGTGTGTGGGTGAGCTGGAAGATACGTCCGACTATTACCTGGACCAAATCCTAGCGAGCCAAGAGGGTGGAAAACATGAAGGGAATGTGAAAGGCCTGTGACACTTGATGAAAAGAACATGTAACTAATGTTGCAGAAAGAGGGAAAAGAAGTGAGCTAGACGAGAGCAACTGAGACTTTTCTAAAATGGAGAGAAAACACTAACCTACAAGTTCAGGAACCTTGGCAAGTCCCAAGTAGGATAAATGCCTAAGAAACCACTAAAGGACAAGTACAGAAATCATAGTAAAAATTTGAAAGGAACCTAAGTGTCCATGGACAGTAGAATGGATAAGTAGTAGTAGCCACACACTGCAACACTTGAAACAACAAAAAGGAATGAACTAGTACGTGCAATTGTTGAATGAACCTTACAGACAAGATGATAAGGAAACGACACAAGGATACTTGCTATATGATTTCATGTGTGTGAGGTTCAAAATAAGACAAAACTAACCTTTGAAGTCAGAGTAGGGGTGACTTGTGGGAAAGGAAGGAGGTTATTGAGAGGTAAAATACCCAAGAAAGGCTTTGGGGGTGTTGGAAAATTTCTGAGTATTTATGTGGGTGGTAGTCATGCAAGTATATTCGTTGTGAAAAATTCCATCGACTGTTGCACTTAATATTTGTAAACTTTATGTGTATATTCTTTATGTTAACAACCAAAAAAAGAAAAAAAGACCCATCAAGACAGTGAAAGAACTTTTTCACCTATAGACTCAACACTAAAGAATCATTAAAAGGTTGTTCTTTAAGCAGAAGAGTTTACATGCAGGAAGAAATGAAGACGACCTAAAAGTCAAAGCCTGGATATAGTACTTACTAGACTTTTGGGCAAATCACCTAACTACTAGGTCTTAATTTTCCTTGCATAGATAATAATTAGGAATTTGGACTAAATAATTTCCTTGGCTCTTTCTCTTAAAGTTTATTGTGGGGATAGGACATGGAAGAATTTCAGAGTTCTTTAAGTTTAACTTTGGTGATACTAAAACCAAAAATAAAATAAAAATTTGATGAAATAAGAAATTTTGAAATTAGGAAGAATTAAATAGTTGCCGTGTAAACAAAAGAAGCATTTGCTTTATGTATGCACCAAAGCTAAACTGAAAAAAAAAAAAAATCAGAATCCAGTTACTTCCTTGAACAATACAGTTGATGTCTGACTTTTCTGTAATTTAGTACAAATATGCCCTCTTCAAGTAAGGATGAGTTCACAAAATGACAAAGCCCAGTTTTTTTGTGTGCACGGTCCTTCTCCCGTGGTCAAGGTAATGGCAAATCTTGTAATGGTTGACTAGCTTTTATTAAACCTACTTCATTATCCAGGTAACATGCAGAGAAGTTTGATCCCAGAATGCAACCTGTGTGTATTCTATAGACGAATAGGTAATTCCTGTTTTCTTTGGAATGGTTCAGAATGATGATGTTTTCTAAAGGAATGGCTTTTAAGTTGTAAAATTGAGCAGTAAAGAAACTTCTGGGTACTTGGTGATAAAATTTCATTGGCACATACTCACCAGCATGTCATCCTATAGAATGAATTCCTTTTGTTGCTCTGTAAGATAAAAGATACCTAGAAATAGGACAAAGGAAATGAGAAGCTGTGGGTGGGAACTTAGAAATGAAAATAGGCTCCTTCATGTTGGTAGTTTTCTGAGAGGCCTGTGGGGCTGTGATAGGCGGAGGGGCTGTAGGCCTCGCGCTCACACAAAAGCTGTTTTTGAGGAGAGATGACAGAAAATCATGTACTCCAGTGTGGCATTTCTCGGTGCTTCACCATCGCCCAGGAAGTTAGGAATGCAGGCCCTCAGGCCCCTCCTTACTGATTTACTGTAATAGAATCTCTGTGTAAGCGACGTTTCCTGAGTGGTCGGATGCACGTCAGAGTTTGAGAAGTGCAGTTTCCTGTGCATAACAGTGAAGCATTTTGAAGCCAACAGTCATATATGGTGGCGGGGTCCTGTGTGAAGTTTCCTGAGTGATCCACCACTTACATTAATGCCCATGAAATCATATGTAGGAAGGCTGGGAAGGAAGTGCAGAAAGAGTTGCTTTAAGGTGTTAGGTCTAAATTATATGTACTTCAGGGAGTTCCCTGGTGGTGTAGTGGCTGGGCTTCGGGGCTCTCAATGCTGCGGCCTGGGTTTAATTCCCAGCCAGGGACTCCTACCAAAAAAAAAATTACATGTATTTCAAAGCATTTTAGAGGGAATTGTATTGATGTCTACTTACTACTTGAAATACATTAAAGACTGTTTAGAGGGATGTATAGAAAAAATACGATGAATAAAAATAGTATAAAATTAGAGTGGGAAAGGATGAAGACCATAAAATGGGGTCAAATACATGGTAACGGAGACTAGACTTGGCGGGTGAGCACACTGTATGGAACATGCAGATGCCATATAAAGTTGTATACCTGAAATTTAGATAATGTTCTTAACCAATGTTACACCCATAAATCTTATTTTAAAATAGCAAAACAGTGTAGAGCCTGCTAGGTGGGTCTATGGATGTTTGCTGTAAAATTCTTTCAACTTCTCTGTGTGCTTTAAATACTTCGTAATAAAGTTTTAGGAGGGCAGCTGTTAGGAAAATGGTTATCAGGTACCAGACTCCATACTTACCTTTTTTTTCTTGTATTTTATGATGTATTAATACTTTATTCTTAGAGAAGAAAAAGTGGCTACTCTTTTGTGCAAGTGCCCTGGTGGTGGACGTGGATACTTGCCTGTGATACTTTCACGAATTGGGGGTCATTGCCAGCGTGTAGCTAAGAAAACCGAGGTGCAGGTTAACAGATTTGCCCAGTCTGGCCAGCTCAGGACTTGCCTTTTGAACCTGGGGAGTCGGACTTACAAGATGAGGGCTGCCCCATCGCACAGTCCCAAGGCCACCATTCACACTGCTGTCATAGGAGAGTATTCCCTTAGCACACAAAGTGGATAGTCCCCCCGGGCTCTGTAGCAAGGTTGCCTGGCCTCAACCACATGTTGCATGGTTGCCCCACTGTTCACCTAAACTCATGCAAAGTGAATTTTGACCTGTTTCATGGCTTTTCCTTGTGCGTTTTGTTTTTAAGATTCTTGGATCTCTCAGTCAGCCTCATTTCCCCGGAACCAGAAACAGCCAGGGGTGGATTCCTTGTCACCAGTGGCCTCGCTTCCTAAACAGATTTTCCAGCCTTCAGCCCAGCAGCAGCCCACCAAGCCAGTCAAGGTCACGTGCGCAAACTGCAAGAAGCCTTTGCAGAAGGGGCAGACGGCATACCAGCGGAAAGGGTCCGCCCACCTCTTCTGCTCCACCAGCTGCCTGTCCTCCTTCTCTCGCAAGCCTGCCCCGAAGAAACGCAGTGCCGTGTGCAAAAAGTGAGCTGCACGGTTCGGCGTCACTCCCTATGGGCACTGGTCGCATGGGCACGGGTGCTATGGGTATGCCTGGTGAGCTGCAGACCGTCCCGGGCAGGGCTGTTGCAGGGTGACTGAGCTTGTGAGCCGTGGGCTCAGCTGCCCCCACTCCTGGCAGGAACTGGGGGTGTGGCCGTGGGTCAGGTGGGCCCTGCTGCCTCTGCCCCATCTTCTGCCTTAGTTCTCCCTACGTTCTGCCACCCTTCAGAATGCTGCTGGAAATCACAAGAACCAGTGGCAGCGTTCTCATGCTACACTTCTCTTTTGGGGCAATTTAAGACTTGGCAGTAAAACCAAAACGTAGATGTTTCTAGGTCCACAAGTTATAGCTGATTAAATTATGAGAAGATGGGAAATGTACATCATTGTGTGTGTATTTGACTGGTATTAGAAAAGTCACATTCTGAAGGAAAAAAAGGATGTGGTGTCCTTAAATTGTCTGTTTCTGTGTTTCAGAGACGCACCTACAAAAAGGGCTCCTGTCTTCTCTCCACTGGGCTCGAGTGATTCCTTCCGGAAACATCGGAGCACATCCCGTGTGTCCCCCGATGAAGACAGCCAAGATCTCAGAAAGAGAGTTCTGAACAAGTCAAGATGCACCATCTGTGGTAAACTGACGGAGGTCTGGATTATTCTGTGTTTAAGTTTGTACTCGGTCCACAGGGACGGCTCTGTGAGTGCTGTTCTGTGCTCTGCCCTCTACCCGCTGCACGTGTCCCGCATCTGCACAGCGAGGTGAAGGAACGATGTTAGGAGCAGACGTCCCCTCTGCGTGGGAAGCACACAATGTTTCTGAGGATCGGCTGCACTCGCCAACAGCAGTCGGGGTTCTCACCAGCCACACTAGACACAGTGTCCGTTCAGGACAGGAAGGAAGCAGCCCGTGCGGGTCTGAGAGCAAGCTCGCATGCAGGCAGGCCTCCCTGGTGGTCCCTAGTGACCCATCTGGGCAGGGCTGAACAGGGCGTCCTGTCTGTCACCGTGCAGCTGAGCAGAGCATGTGTATGCGGCACCGTCGGAATGCGTGCTGGTCCCTGTGGCCCCTCCCACGATGTTCTAGGGCGGTGAAGTGTAGAACACGAAGAACTCCCCAACCATTTCTCGTAAGCAGGTCGTATCAGAATCTTCTAAACCAGTTCCTGTTCAGGGCTTGTTGAATGTCTCTGGGGAAGTTACTGCTGATTTTATTGCTTTTTGTTCTGTGAATCTTATTCTTCCTCTGTTGTAAAACCAAGGTTGGTTTTACCAGGAAATCAAAGATGAAAATAGAATAACTAAATGGGCTTTTTTTAGTCTTTTCCCTGAATATTTCTTCCACTGAGAAATTACTAGTTTGTTCCTGTTGAAGAAACCAGTTATCTCATTGTTTACTATGCTAACTTGGCTCATTTATTTAATAAATTCTGGTTTTTCTTTTAGGTTCGCCATGAAGTCAGCGTGAATAATGTAACACACAAGCTGTGCAGTAACGACTGCTTCAATAGGTACAGAATGGCCAATGGTCTGATCATGAACTGCTGTGAGCAGTGTGGGGAGTACCTGCCCAGCAGAGGTGCCCGGAGCAGGGTCCTGGTGGTTGACGGGCAGCAGAAGAGGTTCTGTTGCCAGAGCTGTGTCAGCGAATACAAACAGGTAAGTCCTGTACTGAGCTGTGAGTGGGCCGGCGGGCAGGCACCCACAGCAACCAGATTGGTCGGCGAGTCTCATGAGTGGCACTTGGGTCAGTCTGACGTCGAGCTGTCCCCTCTCAAATGAGGACTGACACCATCTGAGGGCTGCAGGCGAGCTACTTTTACATCCTCACCCTGTGCAGACGCTACAAGTAATTCTTGGCTCGGTCGTTTTGCACTCCCACTGACGGCGGACGGTTCATTGCTCCACATTCTCACCCAAATTCGTGGTGTCTGTCTGGATTTAAGCAATCCCAGTGGACATGAAAGGGTGGCCTCATTGTTTTAATTGGCATTTCCCTGATATCTAACATTCCCCTTTTGTCCCTCACAAGTGTCTGTTCGGGTCTTAAGCTCATTTTCTCGTTGGGTCGTCTTTGTATCATTGAGTTGTAGGAGTTTACATGTTCAGGATGCATGTCTTTTGTAAAATGAATGTATTCAGAAGATTTTCTTCTGGCCAATCTATTCTCTTTTTATTTTCTTGATGTTTTTGAAAAGCCCAATTTTTTAATTTTGGTAAAGTCCAATTTACTGTTTGCTTTTCTAACACTTCTCATGTCTTGTTTTAAAGAATCTTTGCCTATCAAGGTTATGAAGATACTTACCTCTGTTGTCATCTAGAAGTACTTTAATTTTAGATTTTATGTTTAGGACTGTCATCCATCCCAAGTTAGTTTTGTGTATGGTATGAGGTAGAGGTGAAGGAGTTGTCTTCTTGATTTTAAGACATTAAAAACCTCAAAACATTACATTGGACACCATAAGTGTATTCAATTTTTATTTATCAGTTGTACCTCAGTAAAGCTGGAAAACAGACATTAACAAACTATAGCAATTCAGGTAATGTTGCATGTAAAATTAAACAAATAGGTCAGTGGACTAGATAGCCAGAAATGGAATCACACCTGTGTAGTTAGTTCATTTTAGGAGAAGATGCCAAATCATTTTGATGGAAAAAGCAAGGTCTTTTTAACAGACGGTGCTGGGACACTTTCTTTGTCTGTATAAAAATAAATGAGCTTTGACCTCATTTTATCCCATACACAAAAATTACTTCAAGATGGGTCATAAATGTAAAACCATTGTCAACCCCCGTTTCACTGGGTAAGGACTTAAGTGGTTAACTTTTGGGGACACGTAACTCTGATGTGGAAGGCATATGGAACAGCAGAGGAAACTAGTCCTGGACTTGAGTTTTTGCAAGGACAGCTACTTTATGTTATCTTCATTATTTCCTTTATATATGCTGCACCTTGCATAAAATGTGTACAGTGGTGACTGGACCGAGGCCGATTTGTCCGCCTGGGGACATTTGGCGATGTCTTAAACAGTTTGGATTGTCACAGCTGGGGGGCAGGGGGGTGCTGCTGGCATCTAGTGACAGGGACCGGGATGTTGCTAAACATCCTGAGATGCACAGGGCAGTCCCCACAGCAGAGTTACTTGGCCCAAATGTCAACACAGCCACTCCTCACTTAACGACCTACCAGTTTAATGGCCACTTGGACTTAGGACCAGTTCTCCAGGGCAGGGAATCCCCTTTCTCCGTCTTTGTCTTGTTTCCAGTTGGTTAGTACTCACTACATGAAGGGTTTGCAGGCACACAAGACTACATACTTCGTTCATAAATTTGTACTTTATTGTGCACCCATAGTATAGGGCATCGGCGAAAAGGAGGAACACGATGTCACCTGGAGGAAGCGCCAAGATTCGAAGGAAGGCTATTGATCTTGAGATGAAAATGAAGATTGTAAACGCATATGAAGCTGGTAGAAAAGTTAAAGAGATCGCACGTGATTTGGAGCTGGCACATTCGACCGTTTCAACAATCTTGAAAGATAAAGATAGAGTTAAAGAGGCAGCAAAAGCATCCGTAGGATTTAAAACCGTAATAACGAGGCAGCGAAAAGGCCTCATCCATGAAATGGAAAAACTACTGGCGATCTGGTTCGATGACCAGGTACAAAAAAGAATGCCAATGAGCCTCTTAGTAATTCAAGCCAAGGCCCGCAGCATCTTCAGAACCTTGAAAGAGCGCGAAGGGGAAAAATCTTCACAAACATTTACAGCAAGCCACGGGTGGTTTCAGCGGTTTTGTCGAAGATTCAACCTGCACAACCGGAGTGTCCGTGGTGAGGTGGCAAGTGCAAAAGCAGAAGCAGCAGAAAAATTGGTTGAGCAGTTAGATAAAATTATCAAGGAAGGCAGCTACCGCCCAGAACATGTCAGCGGAGAGCCAGCTGACGAGGGTTTAAGGCAGTCGGAAGTGCAGCAGCACTTAGAGGAAGAGGCAGGGCCAACAGAAGCACAAAAGAAGTTCACTGCAACAGGATTAGCTGGCGTGTTCTCGAAAGTGAGTGCGGCTGTTAGAACTGGAGGGTATGGATCCAAACGCTGAACCGTTCACCAAAGTGGAACAGCAAATGACCTTTTACGATGCTATCATGAAATTCAGAGGAACAAAGGAAGCTTACAAAGCAGGCCACAACACGACTCTGCTCGAAGGCTGCACCCAGGACTCCTGCCCCTAGGACTCGTTCCGTTCCGTTGCCTTCACCTGCCTTACCTGGGGCTCTCCGTAGCTCCTGATGACAACTCTGAGGGTGACACTGGTGACCTCAGACCACTGCCACACTGAAGGATTCCACGACTGAAAAAGGGTTTATCTGAATGTCTTTTATGAATGTACTTTAATTTTTGGTACATCATTTTTATAATTTTGCCAATTTTATTTTTATGTTCTGAAATATATAAGAGATGCAAATTAAAACAAATTTATTAAGTTGGAGTTTCCTTTAGACCTTTTCATTATTCAGAATAAATAAAAACGATTACGCTGGATTTAGGTCATTGTGCTGTGGTGTGTCTCATCACTTTCTGGCGCTTATCTAACAATGTGTGCTTTTTGTGTGGGTAGAATTACGTTATTCTGGTGCAGGGTCACATGATATCTTTTGAAAGATAAATACCCAATGGAGCCACAGCACACCACAAAACATCCGTCTTTAAGCTCCTTGTTTATCAACCAGTCCACTTAACGACGTAGTTGTAGGAACAGAACTCGGTTGGTCGTTCAGTGAGGAGTGCCTGTTGTGCCAGAGTTGAGAAATCCCATAGCCAAAGGATGAGTGGATGGCTGGAAGGTGCGTGTGTTGGGGAAGCAAAGTTAGGAGAACTGAATTTCCATCTTCCTCCTTGAGAGGTCAATTGGTGATGCCTAAAACGAGGAGGAAAAATCAGTAAATAGGGATACAAATGTGTTCCTTTGATATTTGGATGTAAACACCAGAAGAATCATCTCTGTGGGTCCAAAGTGGTTAACTTATGGGAAGGCGAAATGGGTGAAGGTTAGTTTGTTGTAATTAACCAGGTTTAAGTAGTTGATGTGTTATACTAAATGTATATTCAGTTTTGATTAAATAAAACTTTGAAATATGTAAAGATGCTGAAGCCCAGAGAAAGCATCTTACCCAGTCGCCCAGCTAGACTGGATCTCACATTGGAAACTGTAATCAATATATGGTATCAGCATGTGATTATACCTGTCCCCTGTCCCCCCGACTCAGCCTCAAGTTCTCTGAGGCCAGGGTCTGTATCTGATTCAGCTGAGGAATCTCCAGAGTAACCGCCTTAGATGTGGCGTGACCAAACCATCTCACTGGGGCCTCAGAGAGCGAAACCATGTTCTAACAAATGCAGTGCTCCCCGTCTTGGCGGCGCTTTCCAGTGACTCCCCCCCCCTTTTGTAGAGGCTTCAGTTTATTGGTGCCTTTTAGGGGGCTTCCCTGGTGTAGTGACTACGTCTCAGCGCTCTCACTGCCGCAGCCTGGGTTCAACTCCCACTCAAAGAACCAACCAAAAAAAAACAACAACAAAAACTGGTGCCTTTTATTTGATATCAATTTTTATCCAGGTCATCAGTAAAAATGTTCGTGTGACAGGATAGCACTGCACTGAAGTACTCTGAACTTTACTTTCAAAGAAGCTCAGGTGAACGTTCTTGGAGAGAATGCCTGAGTGATACGGATGCGGAAGACAGACGCACTTCAACCTTGGAGCCTCGAGTACAAGGCAGAAAATTCCTGAGCTTTTCCAGTTCTTTACTATCGGACCTTCTTCAGTAATTGTCACATAGTTACGAGTGTCCTTGAGTGTATGCCAGTAGTGATAGCTGACGGGGGACCGTGGGGCCAGACATGGTGTCACAGATGTTTTCTACATTTAGTCATCTAAACAGTCGCCCTAGTTAGGTGCAATGGACGTCCATTTTTTCTTTTCTTTATATTTTTAAAGATTTTACTGTATTTCAACAACGCCACCATCTTGACTGGACCTTGACATGCTCATATAATTGGTAAGGAAACTGGAGCTTAGGTGGTTAGGTGACTTGCCCAGGGTCATATAGCGGGGAAGAGTTGTAACACCACGATTCTCTGTTCATTACCAGGAAACTGAGGCGTGAGAGCAGCACGCCCCGAGCTTGTCTCTGGGGTGCGCACACACAGTCCTTGGACTTATGCTGCTTTTTGTATGTGATCTTCCACTCCAGTCTTACTCCCATAGTTCACGAACGAAGGCTGTCCAGAAAGTATCCAGCCATGGATCAGGAAAAATAGAGCCATTTGTGGCTGGGTTTTTCCTGGACAGCCCTTGTGTGTTTTGATGACGTCCAGAATGTGTCTGCAGATCCAATCTCTTCAGTTTCAGACGGGTATATCCACCTGTAATCTCCAGTTGGATGTCTCACTGAGCCCTCCAAGTGTACCTGAAACTCCACACCTGCTTTCTGGGGTTGACCTTGCTGATAAACCCCACCATCCAGACAGACGCCCAGACAAACTGGGGTGCTCGTTTTTAGTCATTACTTCTGACCCTCTCCAGTCAGTTCTCAGACTGTGCCGTCAGCCTCGGGCCAGCCAGAGAATGGAGTCATCTGACTGTCCCATCGTAGGGTGATTCCTGAGGCCGCCCTGTCCATCGGTCCCCAGGGCCACTCAGGTGCCAAGTAGTGCAGCTTCTGCTTCCTGAATGTCTCAGCTTGGTCCTGTGTGTGCGGTGACCCGGGACCTAGCCTCTTTCTTCGCTGCCTGCAGTACTGCAGCTTCCTGTCTGTGCCCTTGGCCTCCCTTGCACTTGGAAATCCAGAAGCCAAGCAGAGCACCCTTTGTACAGCACAGATCTGCACGCCACTCCTGCTTTTTACTCCCTGCTGCCACACTTCCTTCAGGATTGAATGGGAACGGAGCTCTGCGTGTCTTCAGCTCCCTGACACACACACTCTTCTGCTGTGCTGTGTGCTGTTAGAGCTGACGGGCTGTCATCACGTCGTGCATGTCTGTCACTGTCAGTCTCTGCTCGCATTTTTTATTTTATTCACTCCGAAATACATAATACATCCTTTTATTAACCCTTCCAGTGCTGAAAAAAAATTTTCCTCTCATCCTAGTGCTGAATATTTTGTGCAAAATTTGGGCCAAAATAAGAATTTCACAAGGGATCAATTATAGTTGGAGTTTGTGTTTTCTTCCTAACTGCCCTATAAATGAACCTAAAACAACTAAATAACAAGACAAATTTTTTCAACGTGACATGCTTAGTGGTGTCATTACTGGCAAAAATGTTCCAAACACTGTTTTCGGGTCACAGCTTACACTGTTGCAGTGTGTGGTAGCGCTCGGTTGCATGCACTGGTACATTACCCTGTTACAGGTGTGCTACTCTGCTGTCTCCCGTGTTTTGCTCTGTTACTACACACCTCCCACTGAGGTCTGTAGGGCTTGGTTAGACTACGGCTTAGAGCGTGCTGCTGGCGAGTGCCCTTCAGTCAGCCGATCAGGAAGAGGATTAGTTGATGGTCTGCCAGGTGTTCTGTGTTTAAAATAAACAGCAGACTTGCACCTGGTCCTCCTCCTCACCGTGGTAGGCCAAGCCTGTCAGTAAGGCTGTGTGCTGCCCCGGGTGACTACAACTCAAGTCGTCAGTACTGTGGACGTGTAAGCGTGGCTGTAGCACTGGAGCCCTAGATGTCGACTTCAGTCGCCAGCCGCACCAAAAGGGTTAATGGAACCCTACGATAGGCATATGTGGTACTTCGTGGCTGCTGTCACATGTCACACTGTTTTCCAGGTGCATCCATCTTGTAGCACATTGCTTCACTTGCTTTCTTTGATGAATGGTATTCCATTGCGTGGACACCACCATTTTACCTATCCATCAGTAATGGACCTTGAACTGTCTCTACTTTTTGGCTATTATGAATAATGTTGCTCTGAACATTGTATACAAGTCTTTGTGTGGATGTGTATTTTCATGTTGGCAATGCTGGGTCATGGTGGTAACTTTAACTTTTGAGGAGTCGGAGCCTGTTCTCCAAGGCAGCTACACCATTCTACATTCCCTCCATGGAAGATTCCAGTTTTTCCACACTGTTGCGAACACTTGTCTTTTTATTTTAATTTTTTATT
>PVJL010010793.1:24945-46918 GCA_004026885.1 Lyroderma lyra
TTTTTTTTTTTTTTTTTTTTTTTTTTTTTTTTTTTTTTTTTTTTTTTTTTTTTTTTTTTTTTTTTTTTTTTTTTTTTTTTTTTTTTTTTTTGCTTTTTGGTATGTGGTAGCTCCCTGGCTGGGAACCGAACCCAGGCCATAGCGCTGAGAGCGCCAACGCCGAAGCCGAAGCCTTAAGCCACTACACCATCAGGGAACTCCCAAGACTCATTTCTTCAAAGACTAATGATGAGCATCTTTTCAAGTGCTTACTGGGCACTTGGATATACATTAATTTTTTTTCTACTTTTTTTTTTGGTTGGTTCCCTGGCTGGGAATGGAACCCAGGCTGCAGTGGTGAAAGCGCCGAAGCCTAGCCACTACGCCACCAGGGAACCCCACTACATTAATTTTTCCTGGCCGGGAATTAATTTTCTTAATGTTAATAATTCTAAGGTAAAATTGTAATCTATTTCTCCCCAGATGCTGGAAGCAAAATCAAAAAAGGTATCAGCATCAGAAAATGGAAAAAGAAATACTGTTAGAAAAGAAAATGAAAGATCATTGAATACACTTATGGAAAAAGTAGAGAGAATACCAGACAAAAAGGAAGAGACTTCAGAGCTATGGGTTTCAGCAGAGTGTAGCACGAATTCGTCACTGATCGGACAGGATGTGAACTTACCTCCTGTGTCCACCACAGTCGACACTTTACAAGGGCAACTGGAAGGGCAAAATCCCGGGGACTCTGTTGGACCAGCTGTGCTTTCCGCAGACCCAGGGATGTGGCCCCGAACTTTCACTGTCAAACAACGGCACACTCTTGTTGAAAATGATCCACATCAAGTCAGAAACGTTAACTTTCCAAAAGACAGCACAGGGAGGAAGTTTTCGGAAACGTACTATACACGAGTTCTCCCGAATGGTGAGAAAACCACCAGACCCTGGTTACTGTACTCAACCTCAAAAGACTCTGTGTTCTGCCTGTATTGCAGGCTCTTTGGGGAAGGGAAAAACCAGCTGCGGAATGAGAGTGGCTGCAGAGACTGGCAGCATTTGTCACACATCCTCAGCAAACACGAGGAAAGCGACATGCACATCAACAACAGTGTCAAGTACTCAAAGTTAAAATCTGATTTGAAAACAAACAAAACTGGTGAAGCTGCAGACCACAGGTTACAGGAGGAGAAGGAACGTGGCAGTCTGCTGTCGTACACGTGACACCAGGTGGGGTCCTTGTTTCCCTGAGCTCTGCATCCCCACAGCCAGTACCATCCACGTCATGAGGCTCCGGTACAGAGTAACTCCCAGCAGTTCATTGGCAATGAGTACAATCACAAATCAATCATGAGGAAAGTTTCTGCTCCAAATTCTAGAGCTAGTTGGATTCCATGGTCATTAATGTAGGTTTCAGTAAAGGCAATGGTTAATTTTTCAGTCTGTCAGTTCGTACCTTTTAAAATTGGCATCTGGCAGGTTTGCTTACTTTTCTGTTCTGATTACCTTGAAAGAGGGAGAGAAAGGCTTAAATTTATCAAAACCAGTTTGAATAAGATACTTGTGTGAAGTATTCTCATTCAAGTAAAACCATTCAGAAACAGTTTGAGAACAGAATGGAATATGAAACTGCAGCTTTTGGCCTAATAAACCAAATGCTTGTGATTTATTTTATTTGGGCTGAACATGATTTTATTATTTGCGCAAAACAGCATCAATTATTATAATAAATAAAATTTTAAGGTGGTTAATTTGCGTTTTGTTGGTTTTGTTTTAATTTGTAAATGTAGCTTTTATGCGAGAACTATAAGCATAAAATATACCTATTTTTATGTTGGTACAAATATCAGACATATGAAAATAAAAATATATTAAGTTAACCTTTTGGTATTGTGGCACTTTTTTTTTTCATCTGAAGGAGACTATATGCTTGAAATTTGAGAAACACACTAATGAAAATTAAGGATCTCCTGTTTTCAGACGGTTTCGCTGTGTGGGGAGTAGCTCTTCGTTCCTGGTCCCTGGTTCCTGGTCCCTGGTTCCTGGTAAGAGATTTATCATGTGCTCCTCCATACACGTGGGCTTGTCTCAGGGCTTTTCCTAGGAAACTGAATGCCATCCAAGCACCGACTAGGGCCGATGTGGGTATGTTCTTCTGGGTGGGGTGACGGTAGGGGTGCTTGTTGACTGTCAATGAGGCCTGTACAGAAAATGATTTTTGGAACACACAGGAAAATCGTTCTCATTAACGTACACCATTTTGGTTTTTGACGATAGTCATTTCAGTCTTTCAGACTTGGATCTACATGAGCCTTTGGGATGATTCCAAAAAATCCAGCTTATTCTTTTTTTTTTTGTTTTGTTTTTTTTGCTTTTTGGTATGTGGGTAGCTCCCTGACTGGGAATCGAACCCAGGCTGCAGCACTGACTGTGCCAGCGCCGAAGCCTTAAGCCACTACACCATCAGGGAACTCCCTCCAGCTTATTCTTGAAGGCCCCAGAGGGGAAACTGAGAATCTAACAGGTTGTTCTGAAGTTCCTTTGCAAATGGTTAATGTGCCTGTTATTTCAGTAAAGCTTGCCAGTTAACCGACAAATTGTTACGTGGTTATGTAGACTGTTGAGTATCTGAGCAGACTGATGAAATCAGCCAGCAAATACTTAAGATAATTTGGTAAGAACATCAAATTTATCCATTGGAGGAGTTCCCTGGTGGTGTAGTGGCTTAAGGCTTCGGCGCTGGCGCTGTCAACACTGCAGCCTGGGTTCAATTCCCAGCCAGGGAACTACCCACATACAAAAAAAAAAAATTATCCATTGGAAAAACAAAATTAGAGCCTTACCTTAAAATTCTTTCATTTCTTCAACATACCACACACCTAAAAGCCACCATAAACCCTTCATGTAGTAATAAGTTAAATGTGAAAATTGATTCATGACTTGATAGAACATTAATCAAAAGGAAAACTCAGAAATGAAGCTACTTCAAGAGGAATTAGAAATGGAAAAATTAATTTCAGAAGTGAAGACTAGAAGGAAAACAAGGAATAAATGCAACATGCAGTACCTTAAAAAAAGTGAAATCGAAGACATTTTTAAAAATAAAAAAGAAATGGAGACCACACCCTGAGGCCCACCAACCCAGGAGTGTCCTGTGCCCGTGGCCCACCCAGGTACTGGTCTTAGCACCTGGAGCACGTGCTTCCCACCGTGGGGATGTAGTTACCTATCAGAAAAGATGCCTGAGCAGCGGAAGTGGTTGTACTGCAGGCTTCACCACCACCCATCCCTCATGACCGAGTCGGGGTGGCACACGCCTGCAAAAGTGTTGAACTCTCAGGTTGTAGGAACTAGTGGGACTTTGACACACATCAAAGGACATCCTGGTGTGGCTCCACTTACACCTCAGTCACAAGTTGAGTGTCATCAGTTGACGAGAGGTTGGTGTACTCTTCTCATCCAGGGCCCTCAGGAATGACCATGCTTACACAAGAAACCATTATTACAGATAGTGCAAGGTGGTGCTGGGCAAGACATCGATCGCAGTCCACTGGTGGACTGCCAAGCAGTTTTGGGGTGACCACCTGAATAATAACAAATAGCTAATAGACTGTGACCCTTGGAGGAGTAGCCCTTGCCCTGAAGGAGTAGCCCTAATGCCTGGACGTGGTGAAAGGCATTAGCCAAGGGTGTTTTATAGAAAGTTTCGGGACACACACTGTGTCATCCCACAGGAAGAATGGTCCAGGTGGCCTGGGATGGGTGATCAGCAGACGCTGCAGAGTATGAGGACCTGGCAGCATGAACCTGTCAAAAAAAAAAAAAAACCAATGGAGCCACTTTAAAATAGAGCCAGACTTGCCATTCCAGAGGGACCGCCTTGCACGTCTTATACCTCAAACCTTGAAATGTTAAGATGGCAAAATAACCTTATGTCCCAAAGATCCAAGGACTGTCTGCAAGGATCCAAGAAAGCAGATATTACAACTTCTGGACCGAAGACCACCGGGCTGAGAAGTAAAGACCCCGTGTAGAGTTAGCGACCCTGTGCCACGGCGTCTGCACTGATGGCAACACCTCCCTCCCATCGCTGTACTTGTGCCCCCTCCCCTTGTCATAAGTGCCACTGCTGTGTCTCCTTGGGGAACTCCACTTCCACCCGATCCGTGCGTGCCGGTAGCTCTCCTCTGACGTCACATAAGGGCTGATGCCTCTGTCTTTGGAGGACCTTTTACTTTGAGAGGCAATGACCCTACGGGGCCTCTCGAGACGTAGTGCACATTCACAGTTGAGAACGTGGAAGACGGAAGTTAAGAAGCAGCAGTGTCTACAGGTATTCATTATTCGCTGTCGTTCTGTATTTTGTTAGAACATGTCTGTGAAGAAACTGAGTTGATTTAGGACAGGAATAGTGGCACAAGGCACACATTCGCTGTATATTGGCCTTTTTTCTTACATTTTCTGGTAGGAAGAAATACTTTGTTCCAGGAAAGACCTTTTCTTTACTAAACTATGAGTAAATTTAAACCTTTTCTATTCCGTCCTCAAAGCTGCAAATACTAATGACTTCCTTAAACTCCATAATCTCAGAACATTCAAATACGTTTCTTAGGGATTTCGATCCTTAATTTGCTGCTATTGCAGACAGAAATATTTCCCATGGATTTCTCAGAAAGATCAGTGCTGTCTTCAGAGAGCGGAAGTGTTCTTCAACGTTAGAGAACCTACGACAGGCCTGGGGGCGGGGCTCATGTAAAGGGCTGATTTTGGGATCTGTGCGTTTCACACATTGCAGAGGGTTGTGATGCAGGCGGCAGCCACATCACATTTAGAGGAACACTGTGCCAAGGGAGCTGACTCTATGCCATTGAGTTCTGTGTGTGTGTGTGATTCCTCTTTACTACGACTACACCCCTATCCCAACAGCCAAAATCCAGACCACTGACAGCACCAAGTGCTGGCCGGGACGTGGGGCAATAGGAACCTCATTCACTGCTGTACGGGATGGTAGACTAAACACACACCACGTGATCCGGCAATCTTGCTGTTAGGTATTTACCTAGAGGAGTTGAAAACACGTCTACACACAAATCTGCACAGGGATAGTTATAGCAGCTTTATTTATAACTGCCACACTTGGAAGCAACCAAGATGTCCTTTGGTAAGTTAAACTGTGGTACATCTAGACAACAAAGTACTAGTCAGTGCTAAAAAGAAAGAAATTAACTATTGAGCTATGAAAAAAAATTGTAGGAACCTTCCCTGAATATTATTAAGTGTAACAAGTCAGTCTTAACAGGCTACCTACTGTATTATTCCAATTATAGGACATTCTGGAAAAAGGTCAGTGGTTGCCATGAGTTAGGGACAGAGAGGGATGAGTGAGCAGTGAAAACACTGTATGATGGCACAGTGATGGGTACATACCACACATTTTTCTAGACTCATAGAATGTATGACACTGATGCCCAGCCAGGGAACTACCCCCACCCCCCCAAAAAATGTATGACACTGAGAGTGAACCCTAATGCAAACTGGACTCTGGGTGATGATGATGTGTCTACATAGCTTCATCAACTATCACAAACGTTTCATCTGGCTTGAGGGTGTTGATGATGGGGGAGGCTGTGCACGTGTGGCATCAGTGAGTGGACGGGAAATCTCTGTGCCTTCCTCTTAATTTTGTTGTGAACCTAAAACTGCCCTAAAATGTAACTTTGGAAAAAGCAATAGTAGAGGGGTTCCCTGGTGGAGTAGTGGCTAGGCTTCCGCGCTCTCACTGCCCCGGCCTGGGTTCGATCCCCGCTCAGGGAACTAAACAAACAAACAAACAAACAAAGATTATGAATGATTAATGAGTCAGTAAGTGCAAAGCAGTTAGAATAGCCCTGGCAGACTGTGGTCTGCCAAAATGGAGTGGGGTGCTATGGGTATGTAGTGAGAAGAGGCCAATGATGCAGTCCCTCAGAACAAATAATTATTTGGTCCCACATATCTACAGTGTTGAGGTTTAGAAAAACTTCTCCATTGCTTCTGAGGCAGCCTTTATCCCATTAAAGAAACAGTAGCTAAAGGGCAATATGTGGTCTAAGAAGGGTTTCTGTTTTTTTGGGGTTTTTTTTGTTTGTTTTTTTTTATGCTTTTTGGTATGTGGGTAGCTCTCTGGCTGGGAATCGAACCCAGGCCGCAGCGCTGACAGCGCCAGCACCGAAGCCTTAAGCCACTACACCATCAGGGAACTCCCTGTTTTTTTTTTTAAAGATGAAAGTTATCAGCAGTTTGTTTTGCAGATGGGAGTAGTTCAGTACTAATCCCTTGCGAAGGTGATTGAGTAACTGCAGAAGCAAAGTGCTTAGAAGAAGATGTCATCAAGTGGGTTGGGCTCAGAGATCATTGGCAGTTCATTCAATGTAAAAGGAGGGAGGGCCGTGTATATGGCTACATGTGGAGTTAGGTTGGTAGATTTGGTGTTGATAGAGTGAAGCAATTTTATTCTGATTATGTCTCCAGCAAAATTAATAAAAGATGACAGTATCAGTAATGAGTGAGGTGGGGAGGAGTGTTGGTCTGAGGAGACAGAAAATAGTGTGAAATGGTGGTATATGCAATTAGGTGAGAGAAATACCTAGAGGCTGAGGTCCTACCTGATATTTGTGGTCGTAAATTTAAGGAGTGGTCAGAAAGTTATTACAGGGGAAGAGAGAGAGGGCGAAGAGAGAAAGACAAAAGAGGGAGCGTATGTTGGCATGAGCTTTTTGGAGCTGCGATTTTTGTTGAGAGAGTGGAACTGGTCTCCAAGTTGCAAGGAGTCCAGGTGCAGTGTATCCCATCCTTAAATCCAGTGACACATGGGATATAGGGGAACAAAACCCACTTCTAGAGATGACTTCAGAGGAAGCACTCTGCAAAGGAAAACCATGTTCCAGTTAAAGCAGGAAGGTGAAAGGATGTTCAGAGGAAAAATTAAGGGTGGAGTAATTTGCTTGTTACAGAGAGTGAGTTTCCAAGCACTCAATCGCAGGTCCTGGAGCCACTGGGAAGGGTGGGGGGATTGAGGAATTTACAGAGCTCTACAGGAATTAGAGTGTGGGTGATTAGGATTTTGTTGGTAACTGGAGGAAATAGTCCTGATGGTGTTTTGTTTTTATTTCTTTGGATAGTTTAACATTTTTTGTTCAAGGTATAATTTATTTTAATTTTTTTTTTTTTTTTTTTTTTTTTTTTTTTATGTGGGTAGTTCCCTGGCTGGGAATGGAACCCAGGCCGCAGCATTGACAGCGCCAGTGCCAAAGCCTTAAGCCACTACACCACCAGGGAACTCCTCAAGGTATAATTTAAATACAGTAACATTGACCCTTTTAGTACACAGTTCTACCGCATTTGTTTGGACAAATACATACTTGTGGAGCCACCACCACAATCAAGATGTTGCATCATTCCAAAAATTTCCTTGTGTCCCTATGTAATCAACCCCTTCCTACCTACTAGCTCCTGGCAAACACTGATCTGTTTTCTGCAGCTACAGCTTTGCCTTTTCCAGAATGTTATATATATAGTATGTAACCTTTCAGTAGTTTTTTTTTTTATTCCTTAATCTATTCTATTACATGAATGTACTCCTGTTATCCATGCATCAGTTGGACATTAGGATCGTCTCCAGTTTTTTGCTGATTGCAAATAAAGCCCTATCAACATTTGCACATAGGCTTTTGTGAACACAAATTTTCATTTCACTTGGCTAAACAGGAATGGGATGGCTGTTCTGAAGTCATCATGTGCTGATCTTCATGAGAAACTGTTGGAACTGTTTTCCAGAGTGACTTTGAATTCATTTCTTTTTACCACCTGTTTAAGACACCATATGTCAGGAGCAGTACGGGGCATCATTGGCTAGTTTAGTAGACTGTGTGGCTCTCAAATCTTAAAATATTTGCAATCTGGTCCTTGATGGAAAACGTTTGTGGGCCCTTGCCCGAGTATGGTCCGTAAGAGTTCAGAGTCTGGTTCTACCATTTTCTTAAGCACACTTATTTTACAAAATTGGAATGTCTCATTAGGAAGTATAATAAAAACTTTGCTCTTGAAACGGGCAGAAATCAAGGTGGTTTCACTTGTTTCAATTACTTGGGAAGTACCTTGGAATTCAATGCCGTGTGTAAAACGTGCAAATTTTAATTTTCCGTAGTCACTGAACATGGAGCTGAATATAAGAATGAAGACATCTGTTCCTGAAATCATTGTTTTCATGCCCTGCTGCTCAGATCGCACACTTTTCCCCAGACGTAAAGCAGGAGTCCACTCTGTTCTAGGGGGAATTGGGAAAGTGCATTTCCCTGATCTCCCAGGAAGCCTGGGGACGCCAGCGCGGGCGAGACGGTGCGCACGCGCACGCTCGCTCGGCGGCGGGGCCGTTGGCGCCGAGGCGACGCACTGCGTAGGGGCGGGGCTCGCGGCCGGCGTCGCTTCCAACTGCGGCTGGAGGCAGCGCCATTTTGGAGGTGCTGCGGCCGCGGGCGTGAGGGGAGCGGGTGGCGCCGCGGGCCGGGCGTCCTCACCGTCTTCTCGGGTCTGCTGCTTCACCGGCCGGCCTCCGCCGGGAGACTCGGAGACGCAGGCGCAGCTCTCTGGCCGGCTCGAGGGCCCCGGGCGGAGCCCGAGCATGATGCTGCGAGGCAACCTGAAGCAAGTCCGCATCGAGAAGAACCCGGCCCGCCTGCGCGCGCTCGAGTCGGCGGCGGGCGAGGGCGAGCCGGCGGCGGCAGCGGCCGCGGCCGCGGCGGCGGCGGCCGCCATGGCGCTGGCCCTGGCCGGGGAGCCCGCGCCATCCGCGCCGCCCGCCGAGGAGCGCGCGGACGAGGAGGCGGGCTTCACCATCGACATCAAGTCCTTCCTCAAGCCGGGCGAGAAGACGTACACGCAGCGCTGCCGCCTATTCGTGGGCAACCTGCCCACCGACATCACGGAGGAGGACTTCAAGCGGCTCTTCGAGCGCTACGGCGAGCCCAGCGAGGTCTTCATCAACCGGGACCGCGGCTTCGGCTTCATCCGCCTGGTGAGTGCGTGGGGCCCGGGGCTCCGCCGGGCCGAGGGCGGGTCCCCTCCCGTGGCCTCCGCCGCGCCTGCGCGGGGCCCCCGGTGCGCCCCGTCCCTGCTCGCGCCCGCGTCTCCGCGCCCTGAGCCCCCCCCCCCCCCCCGGCGTTCTGGAGGCTTCCACGGTTTTCAGTTCTGTCCTCTTTGACTCCTCCGTTTGCATACGAGACGACTCTCAGGTTTTATACCCCTGTCTTAACACCGCAGGCTTTGAAGAGTCCAGTCGCGAGTACAATTTGTGCCTCCCCTGCATTGCAAACGTCTGTTGGGGACAGGGAGGCTTACACCTCACAGGACGAGGTGTCTTGCCTTCTGCGCTCTTCTAAGTGCTGGGAATGTCATTCGTCAGCCGTTACGCAGCATGGTCGTAATTTGTACGTAGATGGCTGGATTTCTTTCTTTTTTCCAGCGAAGTATCTCGGAGACATTCTTAGCGCAGAGAAGCGGTTTTTACACAGATAAGGATGTGTGCTTTGTGGTTTGATCCTCCGATTTTAGGTTCGTTGCAGTTTGTGGGAGCTTTGTTACTGGAAGTTTAGCCTTCGAAGCCGGGGTTTCTCCGTGAGTGGACAAGGCGACAGGCCCGACTGGTCTGAGCTCGGAAGCTAAGCAGGGTTAGTACTTGGATGGGACACCGCCTGGGAATATCGGGGGCTGCAGACCTGGGAGAAAAGATTGATTGTAATCAAATGACAGTATTTTTTAGGGAGAACATTTGGACCTCTGGCTTCAGGAAAAGGGTAAATCTCCATGGGATATTAAGGAGACATGGAAATTTCCTTGAAATTAAGTAATCAGTGCATTTTAAACATAAAATCATGAGTGCACTTAATTCTCTTTTGGACGTTATAGAGAAACAGCCTGTCAACTTGGTAAATTATTGTTATTTTTTGGTTGGTTCCCTGACCTGGAAGCGAACCCATGCCGCGGCAGTGAGAGCGCAGAAACCTAGCCACTGGCCCACCAGGAACCCCCCCCCCCCCCCCCCCCCCAGTAAACTATTTTAAATAAAAACTCAGAAGTTTTCTTGAAGCTAGGTTTTTATCATGAAGTATTATAGGCAACTTTTGGTAAACTTTCCAAAAGGATGACATTTAACATTTTCATAACTTTAAGCCTCTGGCATCATCTAGGTCTGTTCTGACGTTAACGTTCTGTAAGAAGAATGGTAAGGCTGCATTTCCCTCTGTTTTGGAAGCCTTACACTTAAAAAGCGAGCCAATAAACATATTATTGACATGGAAAAACTTTTCTTCCAGTCTTTAAAGCTATTAATGATCCTTCTTACTTTACAGTATTAGTGCTGTGCAGTAGAACTTTCTGTCATGATGGAAGTGCTCTGTATCTGCTGTCCAATATAGTAAGCCCTGTGTGACTGTTGAGGATTTGAAATGCAGCTATTGTGGCTAAGGAGTTCAATTTTAAATTTTATTTACTAATTTAAATAGCACCATGTGGCTAGTGGCTATTATATTGGACAGCACAGCTCATGCTTTTCTTTAAAAAAAAAAGAAATCTATGATATTATAAAGTGGGGGGAGAGAGAAGGGCTGCTGTTGTCTTGCTCCTTTGGAATATGCTCCAAAACTCACTGATTTTTTTTTTTTTTTTTTTTGGGGGGGGGGTGGTGGTTCCCTGGCTGGGAATCGAACCTGGGCTGCAGTGTTGAAAGCGCTGAAGCCTAGCCACTACACAACCAGGGAACCCCAAAACTCAATGAAATTTTGTGCAAGAATGTTAAAAAATTGTCAGTTGGGAATTACAATTCACAAAATTTCACTTTATGGGTAGCATTACTGTTTAATCTGAGCTCTGTGATTAACAGGTAAATATAATAGTTTTAAATATTTCTGAGCTATTATGTGTTTGTTTTTTCTTTTCCTTTTTTTTTTTTTTTTTTTTTTGGTGTGTGTAGTATGTGGGTAGTTCCCTGGCTGGGAATCGAACCCAGGCCGCAGCGTTGACGGCGCCAGCGCCGAAGCCTTAAGCCACTACACCACCAGGGAACTCCCCGTGTTTTTTTTTTTCTACTTAGGAAAATTATATAGTGTTATATCTGATCTGAATGTAGGGAATGGTATAGTGGTTATATTATGTAGTGGTGTAGTGCCTCTAAAATAGTGGTGTAGTTTTGTCTGATGTTTTTAGACATACTTTTTTATTTGTTTAATCTTTAAAATGCAAATAAATTTTCTCAAATTAGTAGTTGCGGTTTTCCAGTTTATTGATGAGGTGACACAATACTTTTGAAATACTAGGGCCAGCATTGATATAGTATTATGGTGGTGAAAAGAACTTAAGTCACACTTTCTTGTAAGCTCCTCATCCATATTGTGAGCCCACGGTACAGTAGGGGTGAAATAGACTATTTTGAACACATTTTTTGGAATTTTAGACCCCAAAACCTTTTTCGGTTTTGACTGGTTATTGACAATTTAGATTGGATAAATTAATTGAAAAGTTGTGCATTTTAAAGCTAGTTAAAGTAGTTTTGATTATATTAGTTTCACCTGAACTCAGTTTACTGCTTTTTATCCCCTTCTCCCCCCACTTTAGCTTTAGTAATTCATATGTCTGGAGCAGTGACTCAAAGAAGTGTGGCCCCTGTCCAGTAGCTTCAGATCTCTTCCTAGAGTAAGCTGGACACTTAAGTGATTTTTTTTTTTTTTAAATGGGCAGAGTACCTGAATAGACATTTTTTTCATTTTTATTTTTTTGCTATATTTTTGGAATATATTGAGGTTCACGTTTTTTTTTTTTTCCTGTGAGTGGTTCCCTGGCTGGGAATCGAACCCAGGCCGCAGCGTTGACACCATCAAAGCCTTAGCCACTACACCACCAGGGAACTCCCTGATTTTTTTCCACCGTTCATGCTAGCAATGGCCATCCTATACCATCTCAGAAATTGTCTTAACTTCATCAGTCAGTTAAACTGGTAATTTGTTAGAAATGCATATGCTAGGGCCCCTCTCTACAGCTACTGAATCAGAATGCTTGTGATTAGGACCCAGCAATCTTAGTTTTTAACCAGCCCTCTATTAGAAATCAATTGAATTTACTTTTATTATTATTATTATTATTATTTTTAATTCATTTTTATTGTTAAACTTATTGGGGTGACATCTGTTAGCAAGGATTACATAGGTTTCAGGCATACAATCCTACAGTGCATTGTCAACTTGTATAATAAGTTCACCACCTAATGTGACTTCTGAATTTACTTTTATTTCATTAATGAGGACTAAATCCCTTCCTTTTGGGCTTTTATTTATTTTTATTATTTTTATTAATTTTTATTATTTATGTATGTATGTATGTATGTAAGTAAGTTCGTTCCCTGGCTGGGAATTGAACCCAGGCCACAGTGTTGACAATGCTGAAGTCTTAGCTTCGGCTACACCACTAGGGAACTCTTTTATTTATTTATTTGTTTATTACTTATTTATTTAACCTATCTATTTATTTGTTTTACTTATCTATGTATTTTATCTATTTATTTTAGCTTTTATTTTTAATTATGAAATAATGTATGCTTCTTACAGAATGTTCAAATGTTAGAGAAGACATTGCAAAATGCACTTAGTGGGCCTGTCCAGCATATGTTTTCAAGTTATCCTTTATTTCGAGGAAGTTTTCTTAATTACAGTTTTACACTAGTGAAAGATCTCTCCCCTAATACCCTTCCTAAACATGATCACTGTTTAATCTTTGTGTACTTTTTTCCATAAAAATCAAACCATGCTATGCACATTGTATTGTGATTTGAGCTCTTCATTTAATGTATCTTCATTTTTTCATTTCATCAGATTCATTTTAATGACCATGTTTTATTTCACAATATGAATGTACTGCAGGTTACTTAATTAGCTTTCTGTTGACTGACTCGAAGGCACAGTTCCATTTTGCATGAGTGCATTTCCTTATGCAGTAGACTCTCAGTTAACCGGCACCCATGGGCTTGGTAGATAACAGATAAATGTATGTAGACTCTCTGTTAACCGGAACTCAAGTTACCGCTTGCAAGTGCTGGTTGCTTGAGTTCCAGTTAACGGAGAGCCTGCTGTACTTACTAACATAGTACTCCTGCAGTGGGGAATTTTAACCACTAGTAAACAGAGGAAAGATCATGTGCTTCTGAAACAACCTTTGGAAAGGGTCCAGTGGAGATCATTAGACCCTAGTTCAAGCATTTTATCTTGGGATAGTCACTTAGCTTCTTGTTATTTTTATTTTAACTTTGGTGTTTTTTTCAGTTAGGAACCTATAATTTTACTTTTTATACAGAGTGAGAGAGGACACCAGCTGGAAGGTGGGATTTATGGTGTATTGGGGGGAGATTGTGAATTCTGTATAGATTGAGATCAGCACTTGCAGTGGGATCTTGGGCAAGTAACTTCAACTTCTGTAGGCCTGTTTCCACATACGTGAAGTGTTAGTAACAAAACTATTTTGTAAGATTGTTGGTGAGGATAATGAAAGAATGCATATATATAAAATGAATGATTGGCATATAGTAACTAGTTGGTAAAAGTTGTTAACATTCTGAGTTATGAAGTAAAGAAATCTAAGGTTGCATTTCAAATACATATTTTTAATTGACAGATACTTCAGTACACATTTAAAGCAGTGATTCCCAAATTTTTTGTAGGTAGATTTTTGCGTAAGTTTAGTAATTTAAAGCTGTTATGAACATTTTAAGGATTGAATAAACATTTTAGGGATTGTGATCTTAAGACTTTTTCCACAAGACAGTGTATTTATATTCTTCTTACAAATTCATCTGAAGACTCTTTCAGTTCTCCCTGGAGAATTCTCACAACAAAAAGAAAAAGAACTTAACCTGCATTATTAAATGTATCAGTTTATTGTTTTCGATGCCTGTATTCTATACTAGTTTTGAATTCAAGAAGGAGCATCTCTTTATCTTGTGGTTTCAGCAGTGAACATATTTTCTAATTTATCATAAGTACCTGTGCAGTTGATTTTCTGTGAAGTGGAGAGAACTCTTAGAGCCCATGAATGTGTGTTTGCTTCTCTCAGTCTAATGGTTAGAATGTGTAACCCAGCAATGCCCAATCTTTTGGCTTTCCTGGGCCACACTGAAAGAAGAATTGTCTTGGGCCACACATGATATACACTAGCGATAGCTGAAAAAGGTCGCAAAAAAATAACAGTGTTTTAAGCATTTGTGTTGGGCCACATTCGGAGCTGTCCTGGGCTGCAGGTTGGACGTGCCAGGTGTAGCTCATAGAAGTATTTCTGGAGAAGTGATTAACAACATCTGATAGTAGTTTATACAGATAATGTAAGAGAAATGGAAATAAAGGGGGTTTGTCTGATGTTGCAGAGGTGGGATATAATTTTTTTTTTTTTTTTTTACTTTTTGGTATGTGGGTAGCTCCCTGACTGGGAATCGAACCCAGGCCGCAGCGCTGACAGCACCAACGCCAAAGCCTTAAGCCTCTACACCATCAGGGAACTCCATGGGATATAAATATCAAAACATGATGGAGTGCATAGCGAATTCTGTTTTCAACAGTAGTTTCTAGTAACTGGTACTCGGTCTCCAAAGTATTTCTTTTAATCTTTACGGTGCTGAAAAAAATTTTCCTCTCCCAGTGCTGAATGTTTTGTGCAAAGTTTGGGCCAAAACATGAATTTCTCGAGGGATCAATCATAGTTGCAGTTTGTTAGTTGCTTCCTGTGTAGTTTCTGTCAACGTGTAAACAAGGGTGGCTGTAGCACTAGATCCTTAAATGTCTATTTCAGTTGCCTCCGTCATCCAGCCCCCCCCACCCTATAGTCGACTTCGGTCGACAGCTGCACCCAAAGGGTTAATATGTGTAGATTTTAAAAAGATTGCTTGGAATATTTAATAACCTGGAATTTGTTTATAAGATAATCTTTAAGTGATGGCTTTTAATAAGGCATTGGGGTTGGGACTTTCTACTTTAAGTATTTAAAATTATCTCTCTTTGGTTCCCTGGTGGTGTAGTGGCTAGGCTTTGATTCCCAGCCAGGGAACCAGCCCCCCCCCCCCTCAAAAAAAAAAAAAAAAGAGAGAGAAAGAAAAATAAAAATTACTTATCTTTGAATAATAAAATGCATGTGATACCAAAATTGAAAGACACAAAAACAAAATGAACCTATCTTTCATTTCTTAAAGCTACGTAGTTATCCTCCCTAGAAACAAACCACTATTTAAAATTTTTGTGTTTCTTAAATCCTTAACAAGTGATGTTTTTCTTCCTAAAAAGGAATCGAGAACATTGGCTGAAATTGCAAAAGCAGAGCTGGATGGCACTATTTTGAAGAGCAGACCTCTCCGAATTCGTTTTGCTACACATGGAGCAGCCCTAACTGTGAAGAACCTTTCTCCAGTGGTTTCCAATGAGCTTCTAGAGCAAGCATTTTCCCAGTTTGGTCCAGTAGAGAAAGCTGTTGTGGTTGTGGATGATCGCGGTAGAGCTACAGGAAAAGGTTTTGTAGAATTTGCAGCAAAACCTCCTGCACGAAAGGCTCTGGAAAGATGTGGTGATGGAGCATTCTTGCTAACAACGTAAGTTTTAAATATCTTGTCATTCTTTTTTGCGGGGGAGGGGGGCAGTTCTTGTCATTCTTCTATGCAGTTACATACCAGTTTCTCTATTTAGTATTTCTGTCTTTCCTTGGAATTCATACTGATTTGCCATATGATAAGTAGGCACTGAGTAATCGTGTTTTGCCGTGTATAATGTGTGCACTCTTTTGCCTAAATTTATGAGGGAAAAATAAGGATGCGCATTGTACATTGGTAGTGCTAATTCTCTATATAAATACGTAAAGTTTATTTTACCATTTTAAAATTAAAGTGCTGGGAGTTCCCTCGTGGTGGTGTGGCTAAGGCTTCGGTGCTGGCGCTGACAACGCTGCGGCCTGGGTTCGAGTCCCAGCCAGGGAACTACCCACATACCAAAAAAAAAAAATATTGCTAAAATTCTTTTATAATACAAAAAACTAAATGTAAGCAAGTAAAAATTTGAATTAAAAGGAAAGTTTTTTTCAAAAGGAAAGTTTGGGCCAAAAACGTGGGTGCACATTATACATGAGAAAATACGGTAAATACTCAAAAGACTATAAAGAAGGAATTTTTGTATACTTCTAGGAATTGAAGTTGCACTTTTCTTCAAACTTAAGTGTATTGATTCATAATTGAATCTCAGGAATGTTTTGTATTATTCTCATTCAACTTACTGAACATCTATTATATGCAAAGCAAAATTTTAGTTTTTTCTTTTTTTTAATTTCTCTTTTAAATTTTTTGCAAAACTTTATACGGCAGACCTCAGAGGTATTAGGGGTTAAGTTTCAGATCACCGCAGTGAAAGCGAGCATGGGCAGTAAAATGAGTCACAAGAATTTGTTGGTTTCCCAGTGCATGTGAAAGTGTTGTTTACACTATATTGCAGTCTGTTACATTTGTAATAGCATTATTTTTTTAAAAATGTACATATCCTCATTAAAAATACTTCATTGCTAAAAATAAGCAAATGTTGCTGGAAAAATGGTGCTGATAGAATTGCTTGACACAGGTATGCCAGTAACCTTCAATATGTAAAAAACGCAGTATCTGCAAAGTGCATTAAAACGAGGTTTGTCTGTATTTAAATAATGAATGAATGATATTTTAATCAATTTTATTTAGGTGTAATTTACATATATTAAAATGCACCCAGGGAGTTCCCTGATGGTGTAGTGGCTTAAGGCTTCGGCGTTAGCGCTGTCGGCGCTGCGGCCTGGGTTCGATTCCCAGTCAGGGAGCTACCCACATACTAAAAAGCAAAAAAAAAAAAAAAAAAAAAAAAAAAAAAAAAAAAAAAAAAAAAAAAAAAAATGCACCCAATTTTAAATCAGTGAGTTTTGATAAAAGGTGTGTAGTCAAGTAAACTCACTCAGTGAGTTTTAACAGATGGATCAGTGTGTCAGTTAGTGAAGACAGAATGTTTCCGGGACCCAACAACTTTCTTTGTGCCCTGCCCTCTGCAGTCATTCCTACCCCTGCCCCAGACAGCTATTAATCTTTTTATTAATATAAATTAGCTTGGTCTTTTCTAGTATTTCACATAAATTCAGTCACGTAGGATGTACTTCTTTGTGTCTGACTTTGCTTAGCATAATGTGTAGGAGATTTCATCTGTAACATTGCATTAGCCTTTCGTTCCTTTTTCTTTCCTTTTCTTTTTTAAATATGTGGGTAGCTCCCTGACGGGGAATTGAGCCCAGGCCGCAGCTTTGACAGCACCGAAGCCCAGCCACTACACCACCAGGGAACTCCCTTGTTCCCTTTTCTGTCTGAGCTGTAATCCATCCTATGGACATAAGCATAGTTTGTCCTGTGACCTGTGGATGGAGGTCCCAAGTTGCTTCCAAGTATTGGCTGTTGTGAATAAAACTGATGAACGTTTGTGTACAAGGCTTCTTGTGAACATTTTGCTTTCATGTGGCTTGGGGAATGTTTAGGAGTCAATAGCTATATATTCAGCTTTTTAAGAAACTGCCAAACTGTTTTCCAAAATGCTTACACCATTTTACATTCCCACCAGCAGTATATGGGCCAGTCTGGTGGTTCTACACCCTCACCAACACTTGAAGGAAAGTCTCACTGTTTTTAGATACCCTGATGAGTGTAGATGTGTCTCATTGTGGTTTAAATTTATTTTCCTAATGAGTAAGGATGAAGGTTTTTTCATGTGCTTTTTGGCTTTTTTTTTTTAATGTGGGTAGCTCCCTGGATGGGAATTGAACCCAGGCCGCAGTGCAGATAGCACTGAAGCCTTAGCCTCTACACCACCAGAGAACTCCCAATTTTTGGCTATTTTTATAGCTTTTGTGAAGTGTCTTGAAAGTTTTTGCTCGTTTTTTAATTGGATGGTTGTCTTAACTGAATTAACAAATCACGGTGCAGGTGTGTCTTAGGACATCCTCCAAGTCTTTTAATTTTCTCATGTTTTTCAAAGAGCAGAAGTTTTTTTTTTTTTTTTTTTTGGTGGTTCCCTGGCTGGGAGTTGAATGCAGGCTGCTGCAGTATTGAGTGTGCCAAAGCCTAGCCACTACACCCCGGGGAACTCCTTCTAGTTTATCACATTTTTTTCTTCTATGGTTTTTGCTTTTTGTATCTTTATATGAAATCTTTGCCTTCCTAAGGTAGCAGACAAAGCTTTTCTCATGTTTTCTTGAGAATTTTTATAGCTTTTTCATTTACACTTTTGTTCCATTTGGAGTATGGTATATGGTAACAAGTCATTTATTTCATACAGACATCCAGTTGTCCCAGCAAGCTTATAATAATGAATAAATGAGAGAAGGAACTACAGCAGTAAGCAAGGCATGTGATTATTTTTTTTTCCACTGCTAGCTTTGATTCATTGGTCTTTTTTAAAGTCATAGCTGCCAGGTACTGGTAAATATTTCATTATTTCTTACAGGTATCTTTTAGAATAATTTAAAACCAATTTTGATGGAATGGGTAAGGTTTTGAGTATTTTATTATCTGTCACATATTTCATAATCATGATCTCTTGGATTTCACAACACTGGTTATTGTCCCATTTTTCAGATGAGAAAATTGGCCCAGAGATGTTAAGAAATTAAGACTGGTCAGCTAATAGATAAGTGTAATCTGATGCCAAATTCTTGTTTTTTATGTTGTGCTACAGGTGGAGGAGTGGTTTATTCTTTCTTTTCCGTACTCAGGAACTTTTGTTAGTTAAACCTTGTCCTAGAACTCAGGATTCTCTTCTCTCTGCTGTTTGATTAGTGGGTCTCACTCGCTGAATGACCACTTCACAGAGAGAGTTTTCTTGACTGCCTTATCTAAAATGGGTTCCCTCTGTTATATAATAATACATCCTTTATTTTTATTTTTATTTTTTTTATGTGGGTAGTTCCGTGGCTGGGAGTCGAACCCAGGCCACAGCGTTGACAGCGCCGAAACCTTAGCTACCACACCACCAGGGAACTCCCTAATGATACCTCTTAAAATGATTATTTTAGTTGTTTACTTTCTTTTTGTCTTAGAAGACTTTAGGAGGGGGTTCCACACACACACACGACTTTAGGGCTTATTTTTGTTTACCCTTTATCCCTAGCTTCAAGTACAGTCTTGGTACATATTAGATAATCAAATAGTTATTGATGGACTGATTGAATCTCAGATATCTGAGGTAATACAAGTGATTTATAGGAGTGGTATCTAGAGATTTAGTTTCTGACTGTAGAGATTTTGTGTAATCAAAATTTTTCTTGAAAATAACCTTTAAATTGCCATAAAATGCTGTATACTATACATGGTTTTAGGTAAATTGCCCTGTATGGGGGGGGGTGTGTGTGTGTATACATATATATATATAATTAACCTAATTTGCAAAAGTGTGTGTAAAATATAAATTCTATATTTATGCTTTTTTGAAATTACAAGAGGCAGAAAAATAGGATAAAAAGGAAAATTAAAAATTTTTATCTTTGATAATAATGGTATGTCCACATTGTTGGGTTTTTTTTGTTTTTGCTTTTGTTTGTTTGTTTGTTTTTGTTTTTGTATGTGGGTAATTCCCTGGCTGGGAATCGAACCCAGGCTGCAGTGTTGACAGCACCAGTGCCGACAGCACCAGCGCCGAAGCCTTACGCCACTACACTACTAGGGAACTCCCTCCACATTGTTAAACAGTAAAAGTGCACCTAGGTCATTGGGCATGCTCATGCCCTATGGCTACACGGGAATGATAGGTGTTCACTATCATTTTTTTTTATAAACTTTAACTAAGTTTTATAAAACTAAGTTAAATTTTTCTCTAGCTTTTTATTTTTTTCAGTAAAGATTATTGCAGATTGAGTTAAATGAAAATATAGTGGTCTCTTTTTACCATTTTTCCAACTGATACCTTAAAAATAATGTGGAATTGCTTTCATAGAAGCAGAACAATGTTTATTTCAATTTCAGTTAGAAAAATTTTTCCTTTAATACAACCCTTTAATGTTAATGCAAATAGTATCTACATTTACTAATTGTTAACATTTTGCCACCTTTTTTTCCCCAGTATATACACACAGATTTTTTTTGGTGAATTCATTTGAGAGGCAGTAACAGATATAGTACTTTACCCCTTAATACATTACTTGACATGTATTCTAGCTCCTGAGGTTGTTCTCTGGTAAAATTCCAGTATAATTGCCACACTGAGAAAATTTAACATTTATTAAGTATTGTTACTCTATATACAGTCCATATTTAAATTCCCCCATTGCCTAGTATTGTCCTTTTAAACTTAATTTTTCAACTTAGTATTTAGAGATCACACATTGAATTCAGTTGTCATATCTGTAATTTCCTTTCATTTGTAATAGTTTTCCAAATGACAAAAAAATGTCAGTGTCATGACATTGGCATTTTTCAAGAATCCAGGACAGTTTTTAAAAGAATTTGCTTCAGTTTGGACTTGTTTCCTTGTAGCCTTTGGAGGGTTTATACTGTTACTCTTTTTAGTTTTCTAGGAGAGATTTCAAGACATTTTAGTCTTTCTCCTTTATATCGCCACCTATTTTATACCTTTGAGGTTTATTTATTTATGATAAACTCAAGAATTTATTAGTAAGTATCCTCTTTTTATAAAGTGTGTTTCTTATTGGTATGTTGTGGGTTTTTCTTGTGAAAATGGCTGCATAGTACTTCTATTACAACTGTGTCAGATTTACCTGTTCCATTATTAGAATTAGGTTGTTTCCCTGTTTTGTTCTAATAACTGACCTGTGACAAACATTATGGTACATAAATGTTTGGTCACTCTTTGTTTCCTGGGTATAGAAAAATGGGACAATAACCAGTGTTGTGAAATCCAAGAGATCATGATTATGAAATATGTGACAGATAATAAAATACTCAAAACCTTACCCATTCCATCAAAATTGGTTTTAAATTATTCTAAAAGCTACCTATAAGAAATAATGAAATATTTACCAGTACCTGGCAGCTATGACTTTAAAAAAGACCAATGAATCAAAGCTAGCAGTGGAAAAAAAAAATAATCACATGCCTTGCTTACCCACGCCGCAGCATTGACAGCGCCAAAGCCTAGCCACTATACCACCAGGGAACTCCCTGGATATAGATTTTTATGGGGCACATTTATTCCAGAATTTTCTTGGACAAAGCTTAAATCATTTTTTTTTTTTAACTAATTGAACATTGGTCACCTAACCTTATTAGAAAGTTAAGGACTCAAGAGTACATGATGAATGTAAAGCCTTTAACTATTGTGTGAGGTGTAATCGCTTTTTTGTTACAACTTGGATGTGGCTCCAGTCCTTGTTAGGTGTAGCATTACTCGATTTGCTAATCATCTGTCTCTTTCAGTTTTGTTCTTTTTTTTTTTTTTTTTTTTTTTTTTTTTTTTTTTTTTTTTTTTTTTTTTTTTTTTTTTTTTTTTTTTTTTTTTTTTTTTTTTTTTAATTCATTTTTATTGTCATACTTATTGGGGTGACATCTGTTAGCAAGGATTACATAGGTTTCAGGCATACAATTCTACAGTGCATTGTCAACTTGATGTATAATAAGTTCACCACCTAATGTGACTTCTCTTTCCATCACCTTATATTTAGCTTCACCCCCTCCTCTTTCTCCCCTCCCTAACCCACTCGTCCCCAAATAAACATTAAACTATCGATTGTGTCCACGGGTTATTTGTTTGTTCATTTCTTTTTTTCTTTGCTTTCAGTTTTATATTCCGCATATGAGTGAAATCATGCAGTTCTTTGTTTTTTCTGTCTGGCTTATTTCACTAAGCATGATGATCTCCAGGTTCATCCATTTTGTTGCAAATGGCAATATTTCATCTTTTCTTACAGCTGAGTAATATTCCATTGTGTATATGTA
>PVJL010010794.1:0-46865 GCA_004026885.1 Lyroderma lyra
AAAGGTAAAACGGAGAGACACACACTTCCTTTACATTGGTGGGTACAGGATAGTTAATAACATTTACAGCACAGAGAGATGGTATTCGGGGAACAAGGTAACAATGAGGGGTTCTGTGGTATAGGCTCTCCTGTGGTTGGTTGTGCCCTGAGGGGTTGAAAAAGGGACATTCCAAGGCTATGTTATCTTAGAGGCAAAAGGACATTAGACAGGCTCACTTAAGGTCAACATCGACCTTTGTCAAGGAAGCTACAGGCCCGAGGAGGTGACTGCCACCATGACCCACCTAAGTTGGGAATTTTTGTGTTCAGACCATCCTGGGTGATTCATTTTGGTCTCTGAGTCTGTGGGGCCTGCCATGCTGGCCTCCCCTGAGCTTGTCAGGTTGAGTGGCCCCTTTCCAGCCACAAATCTTACAATTAGGGGTTTCTAACTTGACACCATCCCAGCCTCTCATGGCTGAAAATGGAGCTGGTTTACCTGGACATGTGATGGCCTGTTTTCTGGGCTTAAAGAAGCAAAACAAAATTGGCTTTTCAGGATTCTAGTATATCGCCAAAAGCTTCCTTCTTCTTCTTTTTTTTTTTTTAAGCAAAACTGGGAAATTACATTTGAACTTGGTAGGGGCCCCAAATATAGTTATTTTTTTGTATCTCAGAGATCTAATACTGATGTGGGAAGTTCCACTCTTTGCTATTTCAGGCGCTGGGCATACCACAACGCACAATACGAGTCCCTGACCATGGGAAGCTTACACTATAATGATAAAGACATTTATTTCAGCAATGTGTTAAGTGGTACGAAGAAAATTAAAGCAGAATAAATGGATGGGGAGGGCTGGAGACAGTGTGGGGAGAGGAAGTGATTTTGGATAGACTGATCATGGAAGGCTTCCCTGAGGAGGTGACATTTGAGCAGAGACGTGAGTAGGGAGAGCCACGTGCATAGAGAGAGTTCCAGGTGGTGGGAACAGCCAGTGCAAAAGCCCTGTGACATCCTTGGGGAACAGCTGGAAAGCCAATGGGCCTGAAGAGCAGCAGGGCATGAGATCCATGAGGTAGATAGGTTGGCAGCAGATTACATAGGCCTCGTAGTCATGGCAAGAATTTCCAAGTGCCTGAAGGACAGCAACAGGGTCACTGCCGCACATTGTCTAGAAAGAGCAGAAGCTCAGTCATGCCGGCCTTGGCTTCCATGTAGTTAATAATAGCAGCTAGAGGCAGCTGAACCCATACCCTGTGCCCGGCCTCATGCTGATTGCCTTACACGCGCGATCTCGACCAGAGGCCTGTGAGAAAGGCAATGCTGTTATCACTTTATAAATGAGGACTCAGACTCAAGGTCGCTCACCCCCTTTCCCAAATTCTCAGAGCCAGTAGGGCACAGGGTCCCAGGGCAGAACGAAACCTGGGTGCACTTTCTACAAAGCTCTGTTTGAGCAGTATGGTATGGAGATGTGTTCCCTTCTGAAACAATCTCTCTCTCTCTCTCTCTTAAATCAGCCCATTGAAATTTTTACACACAAGTAAGGAAGATTTCTCTAGATGAGACCATTCTGAGCATCAAATGCAGACACAAGCAAATGTTCTGAGAGACTGGGCCTCCTGCAATCTGGCCACTTGTTTTAGCAGCAAATCTGCAAAACCCAAGGTTTATGTGAATCACATTTAATACGGAAAGTATCCCTGAGTCAGGGCCGAGGCAGGGCTGGGAGAGCTGCTGGATGGGAAATGAGAAGCAAGGCTGGCCAGGATCTTAATTTGGGGGACACAGAAGCCAAATGCATTGAGGTCAAAGGTCAGCAAAGGTCAGGGGGCAGGCATGGATAGGCAGGCAAGGGGATGTTTAGAGGAAGTCATTTCAGGTGGGCATCAGGAACTCAGCTGGGGAGAGTCCGCAGGGAGCAAGAGAGCTGTAGTCACTTACTCATTTAACCTTCACTGAGCTAGCCAACAGGCTGAGCAATGTGGGGCAGCTGTCCCAGCTACAGTAATTACATGGGATTATGAGCAAATGCTTGGCCAAAGTGGGCAGTCAGGAAGTGTTAACCCCGGCTTTCCAGGTTGCGGCTTCCTGATCACTCCCTGTCCCATATCCTAACTGTATTAACTGATTTCTATACAGTTGCAAAAGACAGAAATACAGGTAAACTAGTTTGGACAAAAAAGAGGGTGCATTGGCTCCTATAAACTGTGGGAATAGTTGGAGTGTAGCTGGGCCTCAGGGGCAACAATGAAGATTCAGACTCTTTTCCGGCCGTCTCTCATTGCTCATCCATTCTTCTGAATGTCCATTTCGTTGTCCGCCAGTGGTCTCCTCCATAACGAATGGAAACCAAGACATCAGCAGGGCCTAGGCCCATGTAGCTAGTCTCAAAGAGGACCTGATGCTCCTGCACAGAGAAGAACTCTGATTGGCCCAGTGTATATGTCAGGTGCTCATCCCTAGACCAATGAAAACGTCCTGTGAGAAAAGAGGGCCGCTCCCATTGAACTACATGCTAAGGAATGAGGTGAGGCTCATTCCTCAGAAAAAAAATATGAGGAAGAGGTGCTAAATTGTCAAAATAATGGGTGGTCTACCCTTTAATGCCCAGTATTCACACCTGCCCTTCTCCCGAAAAATAGAATTTCAAACCTGTCCCCACCTAACACCACCTAACAGCCATTCCATCCATGACTGCTAGTGAACACACTCGCCTTCACCCCAGCAGGAGGCTTGTGCAGCCAAGGTACCCAGTCCAGGGGTCAGGCTGGCTAGTGACATCCATTCCTCTCCGTCAGTTGGACATGAATGCCTGTGGCCAGGAGAATCATCATAATGCTTAATGGGCTAAATTAATCATTAATCATTTAACCCCTCCAAACTTGTCAATATAGATAAGGAAGGGACAGAAAATTGTGTGAGGAAATCATGTAAGGAGGTAATGACCAAAGAGTTTGCAAATTTGATGACTATAGGAGGAAAAAAATGCTGCGTGATGACAATGAAGAATCAGACTTAGAAAAAGGATAGTAGTAGAAAAGGAACTGACTAATGTGAGGAAAAAATATGAATACAGTGACCAGAACAAGATGGCTGCTTATTTCTCTCTCATCTAAGGAGACAGGGTGGGCTGGAGTCCGGCGCCTGTGAACTGCTCTGCTCGGCTCGGCGAGGTAGTTCAGATCAGATTCCTTCTGATGGCCCTGCCGTCCCTAGAATGTGTCCTAATCCACGTGTTCAAAACTGACCAACATCATCATGTCCATGTTCAGCCCCCGGGCAAGGGAAAGATGAACTGGGAGTGGGCAAGCAGTGTTGCCATACAATGTCATCTAGAAGTCACACCTGTCCCTTGTGCTCACTTCCCATTGGCTTAAACTATAGAACTACATGAAACTTCCAGAGGAGCTGGGAAATGTAGTCTCCAGCCAGGTAACCATGTGCCCCACTAAACTCCAATGGATTCTATAGGGAGAGTAAATAGTGGGAGCAGTCTTTGCCACAGGACCCCCTGTGGCCTTCTGGGAGCTTCTATGACCGTTATTATTCTTGGACACACATCTGTAGTGGGGACTGGAGACAATGCCCTCCTGGGGGGCACACAGCTCTCAGCTCACTTCTGAAGGTGGAGTATTAGGGGCCCAGGGGTTCTTTCAGGGACTGCACATTTACAGGCTTTTAGAGGCCAAACATGGCTTCTTCGGCCATCCAAGTCTATCAAAAACTTAGAAATCTCCTGGTCTGTTTGCATGCAATCACTTTGATACGGGAATACCACACCCAACGATCTTTCTGGCCATAGTTCTTAAGGCTGCCAACTCTTTTCTTACTGACCGATTTCCCTGCCTAGCCTATTCCTGCTGCTTCATTTCAGTGGTGGTCCTGAAACAATAGGGCAGGTGAGAACATGACACGCTTAACCAGATCTTTGCCACGGGGCTGATTCCTGCAGTCAAAGTGGAGAAATTCTAGTGTGGATCGCATGGGTTGCCTTCCTGATTATTGCAAGGTGAAGCTTTACAAAAGCTGCCCAGAGTAGCAAGGGCACCGGCTCTCTGCCTTACCGTGTCTGTAGTTCTTTCACATTGCCCAACGGCTAAGCCAAGGCCATATATTTTGGGGTTTATTGTTCAAGCTGCAACTCACTTTTAGCACCAATGTCTGTGTGTGTTAGGTATGGGTTAAGCTGCTCTAACAAAAATCCCAAAAGACAGTAATTCAAACATGACAAATCTCTTTTTCTCTCACATAGCAATTCAGAGTAGGCTGTGGGCCCAGGACAAATAGGCAACTCAACTCTGCTCCAAGTTTCTTCTATCTTGTTGCTTCTCTATCCCTGTGACAGTAAACCGCATGGTCAAAGATGTCCCACCCCATCCTAGCCTGCAGAGGGGAAAGAAAGGAAGTAATCTTCTTACAAAATATGTGATCCAGAAGTTTTTTACCTCCCTTCAGACCATATGCCATTGGCCAAAACTTAGTCACGTGACAATACTCTGCTACAAAAGAGTCTGGGAAATACAGTCTCTAGCCGACTGGCCATGTGATCCACCACCATATTAGAAGGAGGGTCCTCTGTATTAGCTAAAGAAAGAAGGAGAAAGTTAATACTGGGGAGCAGTTAATGTCTGCCTCAAGGAGAAAAGCAAGCTACAAAGAGTGACACACCCTGATGGTCAAGGGAAAGCCCAGACACTGTGTCATTTGTTCACAGTCTTACCACCCTGAAAATGAGGAATGTATTACTCAGCCAATCTGAGAGCAGAGCTTGCCCATGATCTCCCAGGGACATCCTGAGAGGGACATTGGGGAGGACTCCCTTACTGCAGGCTGTGCCACCTGAGCAGACCACATCCTATTGGAGGACTGGGGATTGCCCTAAGACTTGTGTAATCACGGACACCTTTTGCAAAGTTTGCAAGTGTTTTGTTTGTTAATTTGTTGATTTTGACAGTTTGTTTTGCAATACAACTCACAGAGAACCTTGAATGAACTCTGATAGCTGGTAACCAGCACCAAAAATTTTGTGCAGACCCAGTCCTTGAATCAGGACTCACACCTCCCCACCCCGGCCCACCTCCCCCAACCCCAGCCCATGGTTTCTGTCTCTTAGACCTGGGACTGGAGGCCATGTTCACCTTTTTAAGCTTCAGCATCTCCCTTGGTCTTGACCTCTGCTGGGGAAATGAGACTAGGTTAAAAATGCCCCATTATCCTGCTCCTAGGCTATACTTCAAGATAGAGGCATTGGGTAAGTGAGAGAGTGGGAGGTTCTTGGGAAGGGCCACTGTACCGGTGGGTCACAGAGTCTCCCAATAGTTTGGGTCCAACTGCCCTCTACTGCTCCCCACCTTGTTTGGAGTAACAGGTGCCTCCTAGCCCTGAAATGGGGAAGCCTCTTACTCAACACAAGCAACAGGAAGTGGTTCGGCTGGAAATCCCACTGCGTTCTCCTTTCTTCTCAGGGTGCAACGTAGAGAATGCCTGCTACCCGCTGGGCATCTGTGCTGAACGGACTGCTATCCAGAAGGCCGTCTCAGAAGGGTACAAAGACTTCAGAGCAATTGCTGTTGCCAGGTGAGAGGGAAAGCAGGGACGCAGCAATATTCATTCATCTGTTCAGCCAACATCCACCACGCACCTGTTACTCATCTGTTCATTCATCAAACATATGTTTATTCTGTACGTCCTGTGTGCCAGGCACTGTAGAAGACTCTGGACTGAGTACTGAGGATAAGGAGATAAATAAGAACTGGACTCTGCCCTTGGTGCAGAGCAGGTACACAACCATGGCAGCTCTAAGACAGGGGCAGGTGTGTTCTAATAACAGCACAACAGAAATCCTTCCAAGATGCGACAGAAAAGCAGCATAAATCCCTAAAGCTGAAAGGTCCTAAAAATTACTTGGCCACCTAGACTCCCTGGTCATTATCCCTATTTTACAAGTGAAGATAGATACTAAAGCCTGGAGAGGTTGAGCCACATTCCTTTAGTGAGTTAGTGGCAGAGTCAGGACAAAAACTACATCTCTAGAGCCTCACCCCAGGGCTCATGCCACTTCGCCATGCTGTGCCCGGAGAGCACACACTCTTCCCTGCTCTCCTTGGGCTGACGCCGGGATCCATCACTGTGCCAAGTGACTCCTGCGCTTGGTGACACTCACCTCAAGGTGCCAAGAACTAGAATGCAAAGATAGTCTAGTGGGGTGACAGCCAGGTAAACCCGGGTGATGGTTCCAACTAAATCTTCAGCCCAGGCTGTGGCTGAAGAGCACTGATCAGCGCCGTCTGCGTGCCCTAAGCATGCATTCCCAGGCTCCCCCGCGCGTACCCTCACATGAGCCCGTTGCGTCCTTGTTGACCCTGGATTTCGTGACTTTGGGAGTTGAGCATGTAAAAGGCCCTTTCACTAATTTGGACCCCATTACACTTCCAGGTTAAGGGTGAATTGTTCTTTGTCTGCATCTTTGCGTTGTCCAGGAGAGAAAGTCTTCTTAGCAAATTAATGGTGCAGGGAAGATGACATAGAAAATGTGTAAGAGACCATGTGGCTGACAAGTGTCGGTCTTTTGGGACATCTGGCTGAAAGGGTCATATATAATACTAGGAGTGAACTATCGCTTCATTCTGCCAGAACCTTCCCGGCAAAAGGAAAGGACCTAGAGCAAGGCCGATGGGGGTGTGACAGAAACGGGCCCTCACTTCTTTATAAGATCCCAATCCTGGCCTCGGTCTGGCCCCGAGGTGGCCCAGGTGATCGAAGGCTTTTTTCTTGAGTGACTGGAGCCCCGGGTGCACTTGTGGAGAAGAGCCCCCCAGCTGCCCGGAGCCCTCCTGTGACCGCGGTCACCCCTCGCTTCCCTTCGGCTTCGGGAGAAATAAATGAGGCTGTGCTGGGACATTTTGTGCGGATGAGCAGAGATCGAGATGTGAATTACATTTTATAAAAAAAAAAAAGTGAGGGGATAATTCAATCTGAAGGCTGATCCAAGAAAATAATGGTATTCTGGGGGAAAAGAGGCCAAAGTCAACCAAAGGATAATGGCGCAGTGGCCTTGCTCTGTTTAGGATGTTCCTAGCGAAATGCTTTTTCTCTTGGTCATTATGTACTTTGAAATGTAACTGGGTATGGCTAGTGATGACCAGCAAATGTCCTTGTTTACTCAAAACCGGCATTTTTCGAGCACCCAACTGCTCTACTCCGGGTCCTCAGCCTGCATGCGCATGCCCGAGCCAGATACGCAGTCATTATTGCATTAATGATTTGTTAAATTGAAAGCATGGATTTAGAGGATAAATGGAAAATGCCAGCTCCCCTGTTAACATTGACAAGTGTGAACAGTCTAAGAGAGCCCCTTGGAGATCCTAAGATAGAGAGCGCAGAGCCCAGCGTGGGATTTTGCTAATGGGGAGTTAAGCCTGCCCCACCGGGGTCCCAGCTGTAGTCATCAAAGTCGATGGGTTTCCAGCCTGTCAAGTCTAATGAGCGTGGCCTCTGTGTGTGACCAAGGTCAGCACAGGCCACGGGGAAGCGTGGCTACGGAGCACAAGAAGAAGGGAGAGGCATGGAGGGAATGTCCCGAGGCGTCCATCCTCTTCCAAGCTTTTAATTCTGACTCTTGGCAGGGTGTGGAGTAATGGTTACAGGCCCAGGCGTTACAGAGATGCGGTCTCAGACCCTGCTGCACTCTCAACCTCAGGCAGGTTGCTTCCGCATTCCGAGCCTGGCCTCTCCTCCGCACCAGGCTGCTGTGAGGACTCAGGAAATGACTCCTGTGAAGTTCCTGGCACAGAGAACTGCCTGCAAGACTTTCAAACTGTTGCCTTAATGTTATCATTGACACCTGCAAACTGCAAAACCACCCAAGGCAGCGTCTACGGATCCTGGGTTCAAATCCCGATTCTGCCACTTGCAAGCTCTATGGCCTCAGGCGGGTCATGTCCCCTTTCCTGATCTGTAATAGGTGCATAATAAGAGTATCTACATAGCCCCTACCTTACAAGGTCACTGGGGTATTAAAGGAGTTAATGCACTTAGAGTACTTAGCACAGTGCCTGGCACAGGGTAGTGCAATGTCAGTGCAAGCCACTATTGCTATCAGGCTGTCTCCCGGTTCTCAGAACTACACTGCCTGGCTGCACCACCTTGTGACTTTTGAACCCGAGGCCAAATCCAGCTTCCCAGGGGAATTCATGTTCACCCCCCAACACACACACCTTGAAAAGCCTAATGCAGGTCACCTTGTCCAATGAGCTGTCCACTGGATGTCACAAGCCTGGGAAAGGAAGTGGTGAGCTTGCAGAGGCCAGATCATACAGGGCCTTCCAGGCCACAGAAAGGAGGGTGAATGTCACTCAGAGCACCTCTCCCACGGCCCTAACCACCGTCGGCCCATGCTGTGGCATTTGAGGTTAGAGCTTATCTCCCTTTCCAGACGGTAAGATCCCTGAAGGCAGGGGTTCTCCGGTTGGGCTCTGTTGCTCCTGCCCCACACCTGCCTACCACAGAGCAGGTCCACATGTGTGGAATGAAGACACAAGAACAGTCCGACTCCCAAGAGCTTTTGAGAGGCTCTGGCTGCAACACCTGTCACCCAGTAATCACAAAGGTTCACGTGGCTCCGTGTGCGTCCTGGGCAGGGGTCCCCACCCCCTCATGTTCCTATGGGCTTTTATTCTGAAGCTGAGAGTGTGCTCAGAGAGGACCCACATCTCCATGGAACAAAACCTTCCTTTGACTGGACTTCCACATATAAAAGGGAGTTATCGGAAGGATTAAATAAAATAGCGACCCCACCACTCTCTCTCTCCTCAGCTGCTCTGTTAAATCCATAGCATGTCGCCCGTAATCTTCCAGAGACATCACAGAGCTGAGGGTCTAGAAGAGCCAGGATGACCATGGCCGCTGGCTTAACCTCTGGAACTCCAGCAGGCTTGGAGGTTCCTATAGTTAAGTCCACTTTCTTTAAGTACCATCTTTGTCCTGTTCAGAGCTGGAGAATTGCCTGGAGGTGCTTTAATTCTCAGAGAAAACCCCTTAGCTTCTCTTAATCAGCCTTTCTGATTCCAGGAGCCCAGTTTTCTCTTTGACTAACGTGCATTTTACTCTTTCATGCCTCAGGGCCTTTGCACATACTATTCCTTTTTCCTGAAACCAAAAAACCTGGGGCTTCAGAATCACCCCTCTGTTACTTCATGTCACTGTACCTGTTTCCTTGCAGGTAAAAACGGTCATTCTGACACTCAGATTGTACTGAGAATGAAAAGAAGTGATGTATGTCAGGTGCCTGGTACAGAGCATAGTAGGTGTTCACTAGTGGTGACTTATGAACTCTTCACTTCCTCCAATAACCAGGCAAATGTCACCTCCATAAAATATCCCCTCTCACTCCGTAGGCAGGGACTGTCACCCTCTTACCACCCATTCTCACTGCATTTTGTTTAAAATGACAAGTTGTATATGTCACCCACTGGGCTGAGCAATCTCTCAAAAACCAGAGACAAATTCTCTTTAATTTTGTGTCCCTGAGGTGTGGGTGACAGTAAGTGTTCTCTAAATGTTTATCAAATGCACTAATAAAAATACTGGTCCTGCCCATGCCCCTGCCTCTTGCAAGTACAGAAAGCCACCATGCACTGCTTCTCAGCCTTGGGGACACAGTGCACCCACGAATCGGGCGCTGCCTGGCAGGGTGTGACTCTATCAGGACTCGGGACCTGAATCTTAGCCATTGTCCCCATGCTTCGGAAAAGCACTGATCCGTGTTTGATTCTCTGCTTCCCCAGTGACTTGAAAGATGATTTTATCTCACCGTGTGGGGCCTGCAGACAAGTCATGAGAGAGGTAAGCAGCTTCTCTTTCTTTGTGGAATATAAACCAGATGCCTTGCTGCTTTTCCCAGGCCAAAGCCAAGCTTCCAGCCAGAAGACACAGCTCCTGTCCTGTTGGCTTGGTTGGCTGACTTCAAAGGCCTCCCCAAGCTTGCAGGAATCAAATGAAATTATACTTTCATTGAACAGATATGTACTGAGTGTTTATTCACTTACTCAGTAGACCCTGGCCTAGCTCTAGGAAGACAGCCCTGCCCTCATAGAGTTTATAGTCTAGCACAGGGGACAGACAATAAACAAGGAATGAAATAAACAAACAAGTAGAGTTTCTGAGAGTGGGAAGGGCTTTGCAGAAAGAATGCAGACAAAAGAGTCGAGCATGACAGAAGGGGCAGCAGGTCATACTGTAGATCGGGGTGAAAGGTCAGCAAACAATAACCCATGGGCAAATCCAGCCCGCTGCTATTTATTCTAAATGAAGTTTCATTGGCACACAGCCATGCCCATTCAGTCACGTGTTGTCTATGGCTGCTTTGGGCCTACAACCGCAGAGATGAGCAAATACAAAATAGACTTTATGGTCCTGGAGGCCTGAAATAGTTGCTATCTGGCCCTTTACAGGAAAAAGTTTGCCAACTCTGGCTTCAGATGGCCAGGAAGGACATCTCTTTGAAGATGACATTTGAGCAGAGATACAAGTAATTAGAAAAGATTAGGCAGACAGAGGTCTAGAGAAGGTGGAGGAACCAGCAAGTTTAATGCCCATAGACTTGGTGAGTTTGATAAGTCACAGAAGGTCAAAGAGGCTGGAGCATAGTGAGTGAGGCAGGAAGGGTGTAGGTTGTGAGGTCAGAGGGGTGGGCAGGGCCATATCACACAGGGCCTCGTAGGCCGTGCGACAGAGGACATACAAGGGTACCAAAAAGTTGTACACACATTTTAAGAAAGGAAAAAAACTGTATTAAAATTATAATACTCAATATACACCAATAACAAAAGATGAATACAAGTCACGTTTGACTTCTGCAATGACAAGAGATGCTCAACGTGGTGACTGTCAGTGTCCAGACACGTCTGATTGCGGCGAACTACTGCTTGAGCCACGCTGACCGAAGTGTCCACTTGTATAGCCTCACATGCCATTTTAAGTGCCACCAATGTAGCCAGTTTTCTGTGGCACGCCACACTTTTTAAGGTCCCCCACAGGTAGAAGTCAAGGGGTGTTATCAGGAGAACGTGGCAGAAAGTCAAACAACATTCTCGAATTTCAAAATGGTCTTGAGCTCCTCAAACGACAATCAACAATTGTGCTTCCACCATTTCCTTTTACTGTCCCACCTGTCACATGGTGATACTAGCATTCATTTGATTAATGCTACCTTAATTCAATTCAACTTGGAAAAGTAAATACATAGGGAACATCTCTTAACATGTGTATACATTTTTTTGCCACCCCCAGCATTTTATTCCAAGAATAAAGGCAATTGAATAGTACACTTAAAAATGGTTAAAGAGGTAAATCTTATGTTATGTACATGTTATGACATTAAAACAGAAGTTCAGGGGGAAAAATAAAGGAATTCATTGGATGTTTCTAAGAAGAGACTTAAGGTATCTGAGGTACTTTTTTCAAAGATCATCTTGATAAAAGGCCTGAATTTCTTCAACTCTAGAAGGAGAAGAGGTTGTGTCAGTTTTGCTTTTATGCCTTGGGGTTTCGAAGCATCTGTCGAATGTGCAAGCGCCTCCGTCTTTTTGCCAGGATGGAAAACCAGACAGTTAGCAGGAGTCACTTCACAAATCCAGGTGGGAAACGCCACCGTGAAGGCACCGAATTCACAGCATGGACTTCATCTCACTTAGAGGGGCAGGAGGGCCGCCCAGCCCGGCGCCAGCTCCCTGGCTCCCGAGGCCTGACGTGGTCTAATTGCTCACCGCTGTTTTCTTCCAACAGATTAGATGTTGGCAAACAAAAATGCAAATGAGAAAGCTGAAGGAAGGGGAGGCAAAACTGAAAGCAAAATGCTAATAATAAGAGATGAATCTGCTGGGTCAAGGACCTTAACCTTAAACTCGCCTCCACTCAATTTTCATTCATACCCTCAGGCAGAGCCTGCCGAGCAGAAAATTTTCCTCCTTAAAACATTAATTTAAAAAAAGCCAAAAGACTCATTGTGCCTGGTAGTAACTTGGTGATTCAGAGAGAAGCATGGGAGAACAGCAGGTTGCAAACCTGAGCGCTCGTGAGCAACTGCTAGCCGTCAATAGGAATGGCTTCCGTTAACTGAGTATTTACTATGCGCCAGGCACTGCGTACAGCGCTTTCCACCCATCGGCCCTAATTCTCACAGTGCCTGGCCAGGTAGAGCCTTGGTCTATTGACTCCAACTCCAGAACTCTTTTGATCATGCTATAGCCAAGGTAGCACTCTACTTCCCTTGCTGCCTCGTACATACTGTCTGAAGCCATTTCCCAGATCAAGACACTGAGACCCAGAGAGGTTACTCCTTTGCCCAAGGTCACACAGCAAGTGGTGGCTCCTGAGGGTATAAAAGAAAGATGAGGAGACAGAGTTGGGCTAAAATTCTGCTTTACTGACATTACCCTGATAAGCCTCAGTTTCCTCATCAGTAAAATGGGGATTATAAGAGCATCTACCTTAAACAGTAGACAGTGCAATCATGTGCATGAAATATCTGGTGTGTTAGGAGGCAGGCGTGCACCTCCTGGTTGTGAGGAGTGAGGGAGATGCTGTAAGGGACGCAGATAGTAGCTGTTGTTTGTTAGAGGAGGAGGAGGGTGCCCTGGGGGTTAAATGCTGTTCTCACAAACCCCTGGGCGAGTCCTTAATCCCAGAAGAGGCATGCAGTGCCCATTAACAGAGTGCCAAAAACACTGAGCTAACTGTTTCCTATGCTCTCTTTCATTGGCTCCTCCCTCAAATTTTATGAGCCAGGTACAATTTTCATTCCCATTTACAGATGAGAAGACTGAGGCACAGAGAGGAACCTTAGACAGGAAAAGGTAGAGCCAGACTCAAACCCAGGTCGGCCCTCCTAACCCCTCAGCCACCCTGCTCCTCTCATGCTAGCTTTGCCTCTTTTCCAGTTTGGCACGAACTGGGATGTGTACCTGACCAAGGCGGATGGCACCTACATTGTCAGGACAGTCCAGGAGCTGCTGCCTGCCTCTTTTGGGCCCGATGACCTCCAGAAGGTCTAAGGAAGGATGGAAACTGCCCACCGCCTGGGAGAGCCCGGGTTCACTCCCACGGGTGCTTACGGAAACAGGCACCCGGAGAACTTCATGAAGATGCTGTCGCAGACCTGGGGACAAAGGCCAAGCAGTCCCCAACTCTACGGCAGCGGCCCAGAGCCTTTCCTTCAGTCCACTGTGTCTTTCCTTTCCTTCCTATAGCCCCTCTTTAAAATTCCAGCCAAGTCTGGACTGCTTCCCCTTCAGCCTTCCTGGGGTTCTATCCTGTTCTCCGCGACTTTTCTAATTATAAACATCACAGATCATCCTGACTCGGGAGAGTGCGCTTTGCTCTGTATCTATCCATCACTGCTCGCAGCTCCAAGGAGGGACAGGGTAATTTGTCATTAGAAAGACCTGGATGCCTTCCACTGTCAGAGGAAATGGGCCCCTTGGCACTGCGTACCCTTCAGTGTGGAGAGATGAAGTTTTAGGCTCCTTGCCCCTGTGTTCTGCAGATGGGAGCCCCCCCCCAGGGTCATTTCTAGTGTCTGTTTTGGGCTCCCCCTTCTTATGCATGAGAGTGCTGGGTTTCAGAGAGGTTAAGCAACTTGCTCTAGATTGTGGCAAAGCTCAGACCAGAATCCAGGCCCAGTAACTCCCTCTGAGGTCTACAGACAGTGCATGTTCTCTGCCATGCGCTGTGCTAACCTTATGTGAACCCAGGTAGGCCTCACTTATCAAACTCAGAGTATAGTGGCCACACATTACCAATGAACAAATGGAAGCTCAGAGAGGTTAAGTCACTTGCCCAAAGTTGCACAGCTAATATGTAGCAGGCTGGAATCTGAACTGGGTCTATCTGATTCCAAGTGTTGTTTTTTTTTTTTCCATTCTCCTACAGCTGATGTCTGGGTGCTTCTATTTCCCTGAGTAGCATTTATATGGCAAATCCCACAGAGGGAAAGATGTATAAGAAACAGTCCCTGCCCCTGAGGAACTTGCAGTCTGACAGGGAGAGAGGGGTATAAATCTAACACACTTACATACACTCTGTGATCAAGGCAGGGACCAAGTGCAAGATGGGCACTGCAGGGGCTGTGCCACCTTCTGGGTTGTGAAGAGGGCCAGGGAGGGGACTCCCTGTTCCATTGGTGCACTGGTTGAAACACACACACACACACACACACACACACACACACACCTAAGAAGTTGAAGACTGGATAGAGGAGGGAGCCAGGCTGGCCCTTTAAAGGGGTGACACTCTGGGTGTTCTCTCTGGAGGAGCTGGCCTTGGGGTCAGCCTCACGCTGGGGTAAGACTAGAGCATACTCGTAGGTTTCCTCTTTCCTAAGCAAGCGAGTTGCTGGGAGCACAGAAGTGTCATCATTCCCAGGGAGTCGTTTCCACTCAGATCCGGGGCATCTGCAGATCTGCCGTCCGGTAAGACGGGCGGCTGCACAGCCCAGACCCACCTGCTGCCGTCCGGGAAGCCAGGAATGTAATTCCAACATCACTGCTTGGTGCAGAACCCCACTTTGCCTTTCTTGGGAATTGCTCGTTGGGGTCTTCACATTCTTCTTAATGTTCTCAACGTAGAGGGAGAAAGGGTGGAGAAAGAAAAACAGAGTGAGAGAATGCTGACACTAAATAGGCCAAGATGTTAACACCCGTAAAAATCCTACTCGATGGAAATCTACATGAGCCACCTTTTTCTTTGTACACGTTTTTGAGATCCAAAACTTATTTTTTTTTAATTTAACAAGAAAAAAATGGTATATAATGGTTAAAAGTTTGGACTTTGGAGTTGGACAGCCTCTATACCGTGTGCTTTAAGCAAGTTATTTCATTATTCTGAGACTCAATGTCCTCATCTGTAAAATGGGGATGATAGTACCCACCCCACAGAATAGCTGGGCGGAGTGAATGAATTCATGCACTACGAAGAGCCCAGTGGGGAGACCCTCAGTCAGATCTTGATACATTTCAGCTGTTACTTTTCATTAAGGGTGACAATTTCGGGTCTTTTGAGGGTGGATTTGATTTTTGCAAACAAGCAGCAATCTTTACAGCCAATCTAGCCATTCATTTAACAATTATTTATTGAGTGTCCACTGGGTTCTAAGGCTGGAGCCAAATCCCGGGATGGCAGCAGTGAGTGAGATTAATAGAATCTCTGCCCTCACAGGGCTTTCCGTCTCCCTGCGGGAAATGAAATCTGAATGATTCTAGTCCTTCGTGAGAAGTATCGCCCGAATGCTCTGGGAGCAAGTAGCAGGCGGAGAGGAGCTTGCCCAGGAATGTTCCAGCCAGGCCATGAGAAAGGTCATTCATTAGGGAGTGGGGCTTGGCCAGGGGCAAAGAACGAGGACTACCTAGAAGAACAAACCCGAGTGCTTATACTTCATGGAAAGGCAATTTGCAAAGAAGGATTCCGGAAAGGATTTGAATAATGTCTGCTTGGAAGAACACACTCGCTTGGCTGGAGAGAGGCTGGGGTGTTGGCTTAAAACAAAAGCACTTCCATTGTGCAGTGCAGTCCGGCTCTGCCGAGGACCTGAGACTTCGGAGCAGCACAGGCTTCGTTGTTCGGAGCCGCCTGCGTTTTATGGGACCCCGAGTCCCAGATTCCCATGGAAATAAATCAAAGCTGCTGCTCATTGCTTATGTAAACTATTATACCAGATTCTCTAGGATTTCCTTTCGGCAGAGTGGAAGGACGACTGTCACTGACAGACACTAGGGGTGCTTTGGGCATCAGAAATGAAACCAGAAAATGCTGGTGAAGAATAATAACTAATGGAATGGCCTAATAAGTCTCACACTCACATAGTATTTTGTATGTGATTACATGAGCACAGAAACAGGCATGTAAGGAACACCCCCCTTCTGTTAGTTTTTGAGAGGTATGAGAACAAGGTGCCGGGGGCGGGGGGAGTTTAAAAGTCTGTGATGATCACATGAGTTACCTCATGCTGTATAATAAATTAGGCCAAAATTTAGCGGTGCAGGACAACAAAAATTTAGTATCTCCCAGTGTCTGCAGGTCAGGGATCTGGGTGGAGCTGAGTGACCTGACTCAAAGGCTCACACAAGGCTTCAGGTAAGGTGTCAGCTGGGTGCTGCTGCCTCATCCAAAGGCTCAGCTGCGGAAGGAACCCCCTCAAAGCTCACGTGTGTGGTTGTTGGCCAGACTCAGTTCGCGTGGGCTATTGCTGTTCCCGCTCAGTTCCTTGCTACGTGGGCCTCTCCATAGCGGTTTATAACACAGCCGCGGGCTTCCCTCCAAAGAAGCAAGCAAGAGAGTGAAAGAGGGCGAGCGAGACAGAAGCCAGGGTCTTTTTGTCACCACAAAGGTGACATTCCATCACTTTGGCCAAATTCTGACCCTTAGAAGCAAGCCATTAGGATCCAGCCCACAGTCAAGGGGAAGGGATTACACAAAGGCACGAATACCCAGGCGTGGGCACACTAAAGATGTAAAACAATTCAAAATGCACATGGACGAGGAAAAGTAAAGCAAACAGAAACGTGGGTAAGGGTGCAGGAGGGCCAGCGGAAGTGGGCCTGATCAGCCCTGTTAAGGAGCTGACCTCATTTCCAAGGGCAGCCATCCATTTCTGCCAGCGAGGGTGATGTGGTCAGCTTTGGGCCTTAAATAGCTCCGTCTGCCAAAGCAAGAAATATGAGAGACCTGAAGGAAACCATGGCAGAAGTAGCTGAAAGAGTGAAATACCATCACCTCTGGGCTTCGAAGGAGTTAGAACAGGAGATTGTTGCTTTGCAGGGCGAGCCTGTCTTTATACATGGTTAGTGTTTTTTAAACCATGTTTACATACCACTTTTATTTAAAGGACTTTTTAAATTAAAAAAAAAAAAAAAAAAGGAAAGGGGATCACAAGAAAGCAGCCAGAAAGGAAATTCATCTACCAATAACGTAGTGTAAGTTCTAGAGCACAAGTGCAGTCATTGATTCTGTTTTTTGTTTTGGGGGGTGAGGGTGAGCGACTCCACATTCCTGTGGTCTCCCTGGGGCTCCTCTGGCTCACGGCTGGGAAGGGGGAGCCACCCACGTGATTGGGAGTCTGCGTGCCCAGAAGGCTGTCAAACAAGCGCCGGAGATCCAGAAGGCCTTCTGCTGGGACCTGGGGGACCTAAAGTTTAAACATCACAATCCCTGTCCTTACAGAACTCACAGTTTAGAGGCGAAGACAGAGAAGGGGCATCTAGTCTAGTCTAGGAATGATCAAAGAAGGCTTCCTGGAGGACGTGACCTGAAATGTGAATGGGGATTCTTTCAAAGAGGTAAATCAAGATAGCAGGATCCGCATGATGCTTGGGACAACGACAAGCCATTCGGTACAGCTGGACCATAAAGGTGGGGAAGGGGGACAGCAAGGAAGATGCCAGGGCCAAATAGCAAAGGATCTTCTGTGCCAAACTAAGGAGCTTAGATTTTTATCCTGAGGGCAATGGGCGGGGGCAAAGAGCTTGGGAGGGACTTTGTACAGCAGGTGACACAGCCATATTTTTACTTTGAATAATCACTGCAAGGCAGCCAATTTATTAGACTGCACAAACCACAGATTGTCTGAATTCCTCAACAACACAACACCCCGAATCCACCTCCACGTTTTCACCCACTTTGTCCAGGCAACACGGAGAGGCGTCTCCCCAGGCAAATGTCACTCTCCCCGCCCACTGTCATTTGAGTCTAACCTCCAAAAACTACAGCTCAGGAGTTTCCGGGGACCAGATTCTGATCTCGCAGCAGCTTTGCTCTGTCAACAGTTCTGGCAAAACAATTCCTTCCACCTCTGCTGGCAATTTAGAGATAGCATTTCTGAAACAGGCTGTGGATAAAGGATGCTGCTTCTCTCCCAGAACTGGTCTGTCTCCTGCCAGGAGGAGACAAAGAGCACTGAAATGGTGCCAAAGGACACCATCCGGAAGGGAAGGTCAAATTGCCCTCGACAGGTTCTTTTATTATTTTTTTAAGTCTTGTCTTTTTCCATTTTTATATTAGCATCAGCTGTTCTTTCTCACATGTCCTTTGGGGAAAGGTTACATGATGCTTCTTAGGAATATTAGGTACTTTACCCAACTACACGGTCTTGCTGCCTGGAAGGAAAGGGGTACAAGGGAGACAGGAGGGTGCCCACAGAGCAGAGTGCACCGCACAGAAGAGCTCTGGGGCCGCTCCAACAGCCCCCCAACCCCGTTCTCTAATTCTTGCGGCTGAGCCTGTCAAAGGCTGCCTGGTACATATGTTTAGTAATGTTCTAGGAATGTGAGCCTGTCCCGAAGAGGATTAAATGTGCAGTAGAAACAGATACCTCATCAGATAGCCATATTACCATGCCCCCCACTTCTCCTTCTTGGGATACTGCTAAAGAGAAGGAAGATGCTATGGGGGAACCTCAGGACCATCCCCCTGAAGTCTTGAGACTTGGTGCCACCAGTGGAAGAACTTTCACTTTGCTCTCTGAGGACAAAGTGGAAATAAAAGAAATCATGATCCTTAGGGTCATGATCCCTAAGAAAGGTTGCCTGGAGCCTCTCCATGATAAGGTTATAGTATTTCCACCTGAGAAAGGAGAACATGGAACCCCTGCAATTCTTTCGGGAAGCCTCTCCGTGTAGAAAGAAATCCACTTGCTTGCCCTTTCCACCCAGGTGGCTGCTGAAGCATCCAGCTTCAGACTGTGCTTGCTTCAGACCTGTCAGAGCAACTTAGATTTTTCTACAGAAGTGAACCAGTCCAGCGCCATCTTGACCGAAGTCTGGGGTTCTCTGTTGAACAGAGAAACTACACAGCTTACAGTGGAGGGTTAGTTGACATCAGTCTGGAGATTTCATTCCTGCAGGAGCGTGGGTTAAGCATCACAGGTCTGGCAAGTTTATTTGCAGCTTACAGGACTAAATCCAAAGGCTGATAAGAGACGTACGTTTTAACTCAAAAGAGCTAATACAATGTCCCTTTAGTGAATGTGTGTTAGCAGCTGTGCAGTCACCACTAACCTCATGCTATAACGTTCATTATACTCCTAAGAGAGTAAAGAAAATCCCTGTACAGGCACTTTTCTCCTAACAACCAAGTTCCATTCCTATGACTAGGTCACTAAGCACATTAGTTGATAAGCTAGGAGTTTAAAGGCAGATGTCTTATGGTGTGCCGTGGTGCCATAGGGTATGCATTTTTCAATAGATATCACACGATACCACACTTATAAATGACATATGTAGTCTTGGGTGATTGCGAACGCTTTGTGTAGTGAATACTAATCGACTGCGGAATGAGACACAGATTGACAGGGGATCCCCGAGACTCACACACACCCAGGAGTCGTTAAACAGGCAGGTTGTTAAGGGAGGCGTAGCTGTAGTTGAAACTAAAGATCTCAGAAAACCTCTTTTTTCCCTCTCAGTAAACATTAAAGAGCTATACTGATAATGACACATAGCAGATGAATAAATTTAAACTTTAAATGAGACCTTTGCCCCAACTAAGTTTCTGTGGGTGAGCCTGGGGTCACTGGGCAATGAAGTTTCTCTGATCTGCTCTTCCTTAGCTTTCTCCAAAGGACAGTTTCAACAGAGCATTTTAAATTGTAATTTAAAATTCTCTGAGATCAACCAAAAAAATTACAGACAATATCTGATATCCTTGTGCCTCTGTGTCGATGTACGGAACATCCAAACCCATACAGAATTTTAATGAGCCTATTTGAGCCAAAATGACGACAGTTGCCAGGAAGCACAATCTCAACAGATTGAGGACATGCTCCAGAGGATGACAGTTTTGCAAATGATTTTATACACGAGACTCAAAGGAGGGGGTGTGGGGAGGGTTCCATGAAATCCATTGGTGGTGTATATTAAGGGGGCGGGAGAAAGCAAAGCGGGGGATCTCTGGGATTGGATAAAAGGTAAAACGGAGGGACATACTTCTTTTACATTGGTGGGTACAGGGTAGTTAATAAGTAACATTACCAGCACATAGAGATGGTATTTGGGGAACCCGATAACAATGAGGGGAGTTCTGTGGGCCTCCTGCTCTGGTCTGAGGGGTCTGGAAAAGGAGATTACTCTGACATCCCAAGGGTATGTTGGTTATCTTAGAGGCAAAAAGACAATAGACAGGCTCACTGGAGGTAAAGATTGACCTTTGTCAAGGAAGCCAGAGGCCTAGGAGATGACTATGACTGGCTTTTAGTTAGGAATTTTTATGTTCAGACCATCCTGTGTGGTGACTTTCGGTCTCTGGTTTGCGAGGCCCACCAGGCTGGCCTCCTGCGAGTTGTCAGTTTGAGTGTGGCCCCTTTTTCGTCCACATCTGTAAATAAATTGGAAAGAAATTCATCTCTTTATGTTTCTCCCAAATAAACGTCATTGGATGTCACAAGGGCCTTGCAATTTCTCCCCGTAAGAACAATCAGAACACACACACACACACACACACACTGCTGAATCAATTGTCCTCCTGTCCCTAGCCAGGGGTCCATCACATGGCCAAGCAAGCCTGGGGGGCCAAAACTTCACAGACAATTGAAGACTCCAGCAACAGCTACCATCTACATGTCCCTTGACTTCACATTTAAGGAGAAAGAAAGGAATGTGAAACCGTTACCGGACCCAGGTCCAGTGCCACTTGCCGCCCGGAACCCCAAAACTCGAGCGGCAAGGGTTGGTAAGGAGAAATGTGCACTTTATTCTAGATGCTGGGCGCCAGGGAAGATGCTAACGTCCTGGGGGGAAAATCACCTTCCCCGAACAGAAGTTCATCAAGGGGTTTCATAGGTGGACAGGTGGGGGAGGAACAAAGGGTTGTGGGGAACATGGGGGTTAGTCCTGAGGGTTTCGGGACTGACAGCTGAGAAATCGCCTCCTGGGTTCTTTCCAGAAGGGGTGTGGGGCTGTGGTCTGCCTCAACATAATGTTATCTTAAACTCAGCGACCTCGACCGAGTGCTCTATGCATCATCAGCAAAAAACTGTCAGGGAGTTGCACGTGGGTCCTGACATCCAGGAGCCTGAAGGTAGAGAAACGACTCTTTTCTTGTCAGTGTTCTGTTGATTAACTGGATTAACGAGGTATGTGTAGGCTCAAGAAAGGGAATGAAACAGAGTCAATAGATCAAGAGGTGATGGGGAGAAACAAAGGAAAACTCAGTAACAGGTGCTTGAATAGCAAGCTGTAAGGTGACTCAAGTTGTAAAGTAGCTAAGTTAACTACATCATTGGTTTTCCAAGTTTCATCCTTACAAAACTGAGTATCAACTGGATAGTAAGTGATATTATAGAATGTAAATCTTTCAGAAGTGATCATTTTTAAGTTTTTTAAAAGTTATCTCAGAGATAGACACTGAAATATTTATAAATGAAATAGTATGTCTAGGATTTGCTTTAAAGTAATGGAGAGGGGGGTTGTAGAAAGGTATTGTTAGAAAACAAAATTCAATCAAGTAAATTTAAGATCTAATTGACTTTATTAAATGACTCAGGAATCAAGCAGCATTCTATCTAGCAACTAGAAAGGTGCTCCAGGACCTATACAAAATGCAAAGTTTTTACAGGAAGCAGGGTAGGAAGAGATTAATGAAAGAAAGGATTATTTGCAGGGAGGGACATCTTTTCTGTGGGAAGGTGAAGGGTGGAGAGGGTTTATGTGACAGATTACCATACTGGGGCTTGACCAGAAACTTCCATAATATGTTTCTGGAAGAAGTTGAAACTGCCATTAGATCTGGTATTAAATCTACATTTGGTACTGTGGGCTTTTAGCATGAGTAATGCCATTTTGGACCTGTGGTTTGTTCTGTTTTTTCTTTAACAGCATAGGTGAATAAAATAATGACCATTTGTTGATAGTTGTTGAAGCAGGTTAATGGGTACATTGGGTTCTCTGTACTATTTTATTTGTGTGTGTGTTTGAAATTTTCCATTTAAAAAAGAAAGGCAAAAGAAAAAGAAGTCACTCCATATGAATCCTTTCATCAGGCATTCCTAACAGCGAGTTTGGGTAACAGGGCACTGCCACTAACAAGCTCTGTGACGTTGGGAGCGTCCCTTCACATCTCTAGGATTCTGCCCACTCATCTGAAAGCTGTGGCCTTTGGGTGAGAGTTCTCTTGGAGCCCTAATAAGTGAGCAGGGGTTGTGGGTTTGTAGAGGAACCCAAGGGCACTGGGCAGGGTAGGACTCAACAGCCCTGGCACATGAACTTAAACCTCACCTCTGTCACTGCTCTTTCAATGCCTCGGTTTCCTTATCTATAAAAATGATATTCCTATCTCATTGGTGGGAAGATCCAATAAATTAACAGTTGTAAAGAGTCTGGCACCGTAAGTGATACTCAGTGAATGTTAGTTTCCCTTCTCAATGTCTCGATGTTGCCCAGAACCAGTGATGTTCACAATCAGGACCAGCCTGACACGCAACCTCTCCACCCTGGGTCCAAAGCGCAAAACGTCAGGAAACAAGCCGCAGCCAGGTGCGCGCACAGCGCCCTCGCGCGCACAGCCAGGGAACTGCCAGATCGGTGACCCGGCTCGCGCCCGCGTCCGCGCCGGTACGGAGGCACCGCCCCGAAGTTTCCTGTTTTGACCGGCGTCCCGGACGCCTGCGGCGGCTGGGAAACCGGGCCGCGGCGCTATCATGGCGGTGCGACAGGCCCTGGGTCGGGGCCTGCAGCTGGGTCGGGCGCTGCTGCTGCGCTTCACGGCCAAGCCTGGCCCGGCCTACGGCTGGGGGCGGCCCGAGCGGCCGGGCCCCACGGCAGCCTGGGGCCGCGGAGAGCGCCCGGGCCAGGCCGCGGGACGTGGCGCGGAGCCGAACAGGCTCGGGCTCGGGCTCCCCGACCGCTACCGCTTCTTCCGCCAGTCAGTAGCGGGGCTGGCGGCGCGGCTCCAGCGGCAGTTCGTGGTGCGGGCCCGGGGCGGCGCGGGCCCTTGCGGTCGGGCCGTCTTTCTGGCCTTCGGGCTAGGACTCGGCCTCGTGGAGGAGAAGCAGGCGGAGGGCCGGCGGGCGGCCTCGGCCTGTCAGGAGATCCAGGTGAGCGTTGGCCGCGGACAGCGAGGGTACGGCCCAGGGTCAGGCTAGGAGAGGGGGACCTTCAGTTGGTGGGGGGCGGGGGCTAGGGGCATGGGCGTGGTCCTGAGAGCTGTGATGGGCGGGGCCGTGGTGTGGGCTTGGCGAGGGGCGTGGCTGGGAGACATTTACTGATTGGGCCCCTGGTTCAAGATTTATCCGTGTCAGGCCCAGAAATTCCTTGGAAATCACCAATTAAGGCTCATTTTTAGTGTTACTGATCTGGTATAAGGCCAGCACCTCACATTTGTTTTACTTTTTCCCTTCCTCAAACAGCATGTTTTGAATGATATGCTAATTATAGCTCCTGTTGCACCATTGCTGATGGTGTCTGTAAATATTCTAAAATTTATTAACAAATCATAACACTTTTACCCCTGAAGTAGTTGTCATCCCCAATTTATGGATGAGGAAACGTGCTCAGAGAGGTGAAGTAACTTGCCCGAAGTCACACAGCTAATAAAAAGCAATGCCCAAAGTCTGACTCTCCAAAGCTTGTGCCCTTAACACCTGAGCAAGCCTGCCTCCACGGTTTAGCCAAATAGTGACGCAGCTGAAGTCAAAGTAAAAACTAAACAGTAGGACAAAATACTATTCTTAACAGGTTTTAGTTAACCTGCTGGAGTTATCAAGAGTGACTGGATATGTTTAAATGCTTAAAATAGCTCAGTAGAGACCTCTGTTTCTACTCAACCAAAATTTGTGTTAGTCTGGGTTCTCCAGAGAAACAGAACCAACAGGATGTGTTTATAGAAAAAGAGATTTATTTTAAAGAATTGACTCTGCAGTTCTAGAGGCTGGCCAAAATCTTTGAGGTAGGCAGGCAGACTAGAGACCCAGGGAAGAGCCATTGTTGCAATTCAAATCTGAAAGCCATCTGCTGGCAGAAGTCTCTCCTCTTCCCTGGATGTCAGTCTTCCTGGGGTTTGGAGCCAATCCCTGCGTTAGCACAGCCCCTGCAATTTACACTTTAGGGCTGAGGTGGTGGAAGATGGAATGACTTGCCCAAGGACACACACAGCTGATTAAGGGCCAAGCGTGTTTCCAGCCCAGTTCTTGTTACTCAGCACCAGTGTCTCGTGTTTGAGCTCTGGCTAGTTCGGGACGACAGGTGACATCTGGCCCAGTCCCCAGCCGCTGTCCTTGTCCTTTGCTATAGCGTAACTGACAGAAGCCAAGGGTGGGAAACTTGATAATCCTGCTTAGATTTATGGAGGCTTTTTAAAACTGAGGAGCTTGATCCTCCTAAGCTTACCATCTGCATGTTCTTTTCTCACTCCTGTCTGTTAAAATTTTAATTAGTTGATCAATTTTTAAAATTCAGGTGTTTCCACTTCTTTTGGAAGAAAAAAAAAATCACCAGATCTGGCAACTTTAATGCTAGAATTCCATATGGTATCAGACCAGAGTTGAATGGTGGCTGCTCCTTTTAGATGCAGGCATGTGGTTGGGGGGAACCCCCATTATAAAATAGACAAAAGACATGAGTGTGTATTTCACCAAGAGGAGGTACAAATACCAAATAAGAATATGAAAAGATGTTCAGCATCACTAGCCATTAGGGAAATGCAGATTGAAAACAGTGTGTTATCGCTGCATACTTATTAGAACAGCTAAAATTAAAAATAGTGATAATACCAAATGCTGGTGAAGCTGCAGACAAACTTGACTGCTGATGAGAATAAACTGGTACAACCACTCTGGAAAATAACTAGCAGGTTCTTACAAAACTAAACATGTATTACCATATGACCCAACCATTGCAGCCTTGGGCATTTACCCAGAGCAACGAAAACTTCTTTTCACTCAAAATCTTGTATACAAGTAGCTGCTATGGAAAACTGTATGGCAGCTGCCCCCCAAAATTAAAAATAGAGTTGTCATATGATCTAGCAATTTTATTTTTGGGTGTACACCCTGTTAGTTCCCCAAGAGGGAAGCACAGGAGTTGGAAGTAAAGCAAAACAAACCAGTTTATTTGAACATCTGGGTGCAGATCGACTGAGGCCGGGAAAGGCGTCACCCCAGAGAGGAGGGAGTGTGGATCATTTAAGGGCCAGGGCAGCCGAGGGGGATGTTCTTAATCTTGGGACAACCAGGTGGTCAGGAGTTTGGTCCTGAGGCAGGGGGCAGGTGTTCTATTCTGCAGGTCTGCAGTTAGCCGTTCCTGAAACCTGGTGGTTCTATTTGCGTCCACTGGCTTTCTCACCCATTGTGTCCATTGAACCATGTCTGCAAAACAACTTAGCAGGAGAGGTTTCAGTAAAAGGAAAATGGAGTCCTCACTGTTCTACCTAACACACCCAAAAGAATTGAAAGCAGGTACTTGTTCATTCACCATAGTCAAAAGGTGGGAAGCAACCCAAGTGTCCATCAGTGGGTGAAAGAACAAGCAAAACGTGGTACGTCCATCCAATGCAACATTATTCAACTTAAAAAGAAAGGAAATTCTAACACCTGCTACAGCATGGATGAACCTGGGGACATTATGCTAAGTGAAATAAGCCAGACACAAAAATGACATACTGCAGGATCCCACTTATATGAGGTACTGAGAGTAGTCAAATTCATAGAGACAGAATAGAAAGGGTGCTGCCAGGGGCTGGGAGGAGAAGGGATGGGGAGCTGTTGTTTAATGGGAATAGAATTTAAGGTGTTCTGGAGCTGGATGGTGGTGGTGATTACACAACAGTGTGAATGTGCTTCATGCCACTGAGCTATACACGTAAAAATGTTCACATGGGCAGGTTTATGTATATCTTACCACAGTTCTTTAAGATAATTTTTAAACTCTGTACATGAATCATAGCAGCATCATTCATAATAGCAAAATATTATAAACAATTCAAATGTCCTTCAGCTGAGGAATTGTTAAACTCTGGTGCATCCATACAATGAAATACCAAGCGGTAATGAGGAATTCAGTATTGATGACAGTAACAACCTAAATGAACCTCAAGGGCATTATGCTTACTGAAAAGTCAATCGCAGAAAGTTATACTGTGTGATTCCATTTATGTACTTTCTTTACACGACAAAACTACAGAAATTGAGAATAGATCAGTAGATATCAAGGGACAGGGGTGGGGTGGGGATGGTGCAAATACAAAGAGGTAACAAGGGAGTTCTTTTGTGGTGATGAAACAGTTCTGTATCTCGATTGTGGTGGTGATTACATGAATCCATACATGGGATAACATTGTGTAGACACACACACACAAATGAATCCAGGTTAAAAAAGATGGTGAAAACTAACCAAGGTCTATCGTTTAATTAACATAGTGTACCAATGTCACATTCCTGGTTTTGATGTTGTACTGCTGCTTTAAAAGATGTTACCATTGGGGGTAACTGGGTGAAGGGTATACAGGACACTCTGCACTATCTTTTTACAACTTCCTGTGAGTCTATAATTATTTCAAAATAAAAAGTTAAAAAAATTCTCAAATATTTTTGGCCATTAAAGGATTACTCTGCAAAATACTGCTTCTGCTCTGTGGAGTTTAGAAATGAGTAGACAAGATAGACTTTCATTTTTTAATTAAGTAAAAGTTACCGTGCAAGGTGCAATCTTCCAGAAGGAAAGGTTGCTGTGGGCTGGATTGTCAGGGCTGGTCTTACAGGAAGGAGGAGCCAGGATGGATGATTAGGGATGAGCCAGGCAGAGCAAATATAATAGAAATAGGGGATGGGGTAGGGTGGGGGAATAGTGTGAGCAAAGGTTCAGGGAGAGGCATCTAAAGATAAAGTTCAGCCTGACAAAACAGCTTTCATAGTACCAGCAAGTATCAGGACAAAGCACCAAACAACCTGTTGGTTAGGTTTCTGAATAGAAGAGTGACCCGTGAAAGCAGTGTAGTTTGATCTGGCTCAGAAGCAAGTGAAGGGATGATGTGAAAATGGGAAAGTCTGGAATGGAAAGGAAGGGATCAGCAGATCAGATAGGCTTTGAGCAGAGCCTGGGCGACAGGACAAATGATGTCACCTGCTGAAGTAGGGAAGGACTTGATTTTGGGGAAATGGCCTCTTTCCTGGTGCACCTCCTGCATTTCTACCTATTTACAGCAGAATTCTTATACTCTTGTGTCCTCTCTGAAAATGGAGTGGGCCACCCACCAGATTCCCAAGAGGTAGAGAGAGGAAGACAGAATTTAATGACAGCTCCAGGGAGCCTCCTGATTTCACTCCCTTGTCTACAAGAGCAGCTTGAGGTCATTCACAAGTGAAGCGGTGGCTATTGACCACATAACTCCTGTCCCTCCACAGCTCCTGGTGACCATCCAGTACCTGCCTAAGATCTTTGCAAAGAACGCTGTCTCCATAATCAGAAATTCCAACACTGTAGTGAGAGCTTGATAGGCAGCAAAGGAATGGTGTGCCTGCTGAAGAATGTGGAAATTCTGACCTCTTAACACAATGTTCTGTGTTGGGCTGTCTCTGTGATTACAATGAATCTGCAGAGTTTGAGAAAAACTATTCTGTATAATGAGAAAGGCATGATGGCCTGAGCCCAGGCTGAGCAGTAAGACCTAATTTGGTTGTGTTTTTAATATTATAACTCTTAATCTTGTCAGTGAAGATCTTGCCCTGCTATAATTCCCCCACCCCACACATACCCCCTGGTCCCCTTTACTTGAGCCTTACTTGTCTCCCTGGCTCACAGTGCATGCTTTCTTCTTCACAGGCAATTTTTACACAGAAAAACAAGCTGCTCCCTGACCCGTTGGACTCTAGACGTTGGCAGGGCTTCCAGCTGGAGGAGTACCTGATAGGGCAGTCCATTGGCAAGGGCTGCAGTGCTGCTGTGTATGAAGCCACCGTGCCTGTGCTGCCCCGGGATCCGCAGGTGGCAAAGAATGCTGGGCTGCTTCTGGGGAGAGGCCCAGACACCATCCCACGAGGAGAAGAGGAGCAAGCCCCACGCGCCCTTGCCTTTCCCTTAGCCATCAAGATGATGTGGAACATCTCGGTAAGGGTGGCCCTTCCATCTTCAAAGTAGACATTTCTCAAAGTGCCAGTCTTGGGGGACCTGATGGCACTTTTTTCCAGGAAGTGGATAGAAAAAGAGATTCCCCACAGTCCAGATGCCTATGTAGTTAGACTTCCTCACCCTCTAACACAGGAGTGTGAAATAGCATGTCTCAAAATGTAGTATGTCCACAGATCAGCTAGGGGTCAGGTGGAAAGGCAGATTCTGATCAGCAGGTCTGAGGTGAGACCTGAGACTCTGCCCTTCTAACAAGCTCCCAGGGCCACTGGTCTGTGAGCCACACTGTGAGCAGCGAGTACGTAAACCATTGACTCTCACCTGTCAGTCCTAGCTGATCAGTTAATTTCCGGACTGCAGTGACCACCCCCCTCTCTCCTTCCCTTGACCTGTCTCACTGGAGGGGAGGAGCCATTCTCCTTTACTCTATCCTACCCTTCCACCTCCCCTCCAGATCGGAGGCTTGCTTGTCATGTCCCTGCTTTCAACTCTTGGAGGACTTGAGGCTTTGGGAAATTGAGTACTTTGCCCCACAAAAATAAAGATTTCTGTCTATTTAGAGTAATTTCTTTACCTTGCCATTACCTGATGTTCTTTCTTTCTTTCTTTCTTGCTTTTTTTTGTTATGTGGGTAATGCCCTGGCTGGGAATCGAACCCAGGCCGCAGTGTTGACAGCACCAACGCCGAAGCCTTAAGCCACTACACCACTAGGGAGCTCCCAAAATACATTGAAAGGAAGACTTTTTTTTTTTTTTTTTTTTTTTTTTTTTTTTTTTTTTTTTTTTTTTTTTTTGTAGTATGTGGGTAGTTCCCTGGCTGGGAATCGAACCCAGGCCACAGCGTTGACAGCGCCAGCGCCGAAGCCTTAAGCCACTACACCACCAGGGAACTCCCCTGATGTTCTTTCTTCTGCCCAGCACAGCTATTTAAGGCTGACATAGAAAACAGCCCCACAGCTCATGCTGAACACTGAACAATGCAGTTTCTTGTTTTGTGCAGCGAAGATTATTCGATTGTTGCACTTCCAAGCTGGATTGGCAGCTAACAAGTAGCCAGATGCTTTGCCTGTGAAACATCCAGTCTTAGTATCAGAACTTCCACTGGTTTAGGCATAACAGTGTATTCACAAAAGCTGAAAGACTCTTCTAATAGGCTCTTCTCAATACCTAACTAGTTTCACGGGTCCTGAGAGCCGTTCATAACGAAATGAGGAAAGTAAGGTGCCTTTCCTCCTCTTTAGTTTCTTTGTCTGTTTCTTACTGGAGTATAGGAAGGCTGTTCTGTGATTCAGCACAATTACCCAGGGTGGCTCGTCAGGCTCTGGCCTGCCTGCCAAAGGGAGCCTGCAAGGATGAGCCTGGCCGTGACTGCAGACATCTTTGGCGAGAAGAAAGGTCCCATGTCATGAGCATCTTGACATGTCTTCCTGCCCTGGCACCTGAGCTACCAAGAGTGTGAGGTGTAGGAGGCATCCTCTTAGTCGGCATGGATGACACCTCTGCCCTGTCTCCCAGGAGAAACTAATCTTGGCTTGCCACTTCAGAGAGGTTATCTATCTTGAAGGTCAAAGCCAATTCTAGGCAGTAGCTGTCCCAGTCCGGATGGCAAGAAGAGCTTAGATGTGCTGTTGCGCTCGGGTCTGTGTAACCCTGGTTTCATTATGGATGTTTCAGGCAGGCTCCTCCAGCGAAGCCATCTTTAACACAATGAGCCAGGAGCTAGTCCCAGCTAGTCGAGTGGCCTTGGCCGGGGAGTATGGAGCAGTCACTTACAGGTAAGTGCCCATCTGCCCACTAGACTGGCTAGGAGTTCTTTGAGAGCAAAAATTCTCATCTGTGTCCTCAGCACTGTGTCTGACGTGACAGACAATAGACAGTAAATGCTTGGTTAGTGATGGATTTTCATTTGGTGGGTAATCACCTGGGGAAGATTTCAGATTATCTGACTCCCACTGAAGGTGCAGGTGTCTGATTCACACAGGGGCAAGGAGAGAGGGCCAGCCCAAACGCCCAGTTCGGAAGGTGGAGAACTGGTCTGATTTCTGATTCTTCCTAAGTAATGCCCAGGTGGACACCATCCATACAAACAACTCTGTCTCCAGCGGGGTCGCAGTCATTCTACTGATAGCCACAGTGCACCCGATGGTGTCCAGAGATTTAAAAAAAAAGGTGACCTGTTCCCCCAAGAGGTCTCCATGAGGCCTAGCAGCGGGACATGTCAGGTGCAGAGTGCAGTGTGGAATGTTCTAGATTGGTGTATTCTCAGGTGCACACAGAGCCCAGAGGTGGTGTGTGCGTGGCAGGAGTGGGGGCCATTCAGAAAGGCCTCTAGAAGGGACACTTCGTGCTGCCTTTTAGAGGAATCAGCATTAGTTCAACAGTGGGAAGAGGTGTTGTCTGCAGAGGGGAGACAGGGTGAGGCTGGGGAGAGACAGCAGCCTGCGTTGACAGCTGTTTGTAAACCCTGTGTCTGTACGTGGTAGATTCATGCTTGAGTTTATGACAAAGGAGGCATTGTGCTCACTTCACTATCTGTGGACTACTAGGAAGAGGTGGTCCTGCTGCATTGTTAGGGGGTTAATTTGTAAATCTTGTTCTGTCAGAAGTAGGCAGGCAGAAATAGGACATAAGGAAATAAACGTGGAGAAGTCCTTCCATGGCTTTGCAGGCTCTGGTATGACTGAGGGTCTGTGCAGGCCATGGAAGCAGCTGCTCGTGGGCTCCGCGCTGTCATCCTCTTCTGATTCCTCAGTGGGGAAAAGTGGACATCTCAATGTCAGCTAATGGGAGGGGCTAAATTATGCTCAGGTGGCTCCTTCTGTGTTGTTAGCGTCAGCATGCTGACAGAGTGCTGTCACAACATAGCTGTGCGCACTATGATGGCTGCCGCAGAGGCCTGCTCAGACCGCTCGGCTGAAATTGTCCCTGCCACTCTCCAGTCCTTTACCCGGCGTTAGTTTTTCCATAGCATTTATTACCATCTGACCATAAATCATGGACATCTTTGTCATTTCCCATTGTCTCTTCAGCTGTACTATACACTGAGTACAGGGCACACAATATGAAACATGGTTGTTTCCTGTGTCCCCCCACCGCTCAGTGAGTGTCTGCTCGGTGATTAGATGAATGTGGCAGGTCTGTGACCTAAAGTACTGGTGACATTTAACGCTGTCTCAGGAGAAACTAGACGATTCTGAGAGCACTCTGGGTGTATTTGTACTGAGCCTTTGCCTATCTAGGGACCTCAGACTCGGCCCTCTTTATCTGCTCCTCTCACTTCTTTTCCCACCTGATTTCTGATCTTGTCCCATTTACACACTGCACTCCATACTAAATTCATACTGCTCTCCGCCAGGCCCCTTCATGTCTGTCTTCTGTGCATGCAGTTAGCTGTACTGGGCTGCCCTCCCAGCAGCCTCCTGTCCTCATCTAGATCAGCTCAAACATGCACACACACACACACACACACACACACACACACACACATCTCCCCAACACAGCCACACTCCTCCTGTTTTCCCGTGTGGCACTGACAGCCTTGAGCTGGGATGCTTATTCTCCCATTAGCCCCAGTGGCCCGAGGGCACAATGCTGTAACTGCTTGGATTGTGTGGTAGAGGGCCCCATGCGGATAGCATCTACGAAGCTGGGGAACTGAGGCAACTTTGAGGACAGGGCAGGCAGTGTGCTCCCTCAGTGCTGTGTTGTCTCTGGGCTTCTGCTCTATCCTCTTCTCTCTACCCTCCAGTATCCTAATTTCTTATCCCATGGCTCTTCTGTTTGTGCATACCTCTGACTTGCACGCCTCTAGCTTCCCATGGCCCCAAGCAAGTCACATGGCTTCCACTGTTGACTGCCACATTACTGCCATGTTTCCTCACTCACACTCCTCAGAATCAGTGTGGCCCCCCTTCCCTTTCCCTGCCAACCATTTGGATCTCAGATGCAACTGCAGGCTCAGTTGCCCTTGGGTGTCAGGTCTTACCTTTAGTCCAGTCTGCTTTGGTTCAGAGGTGGGGCTAGTACAAAGCAGGCAGTCACGCAATCCAAAATGTGGCTACCTTGACTCACTAGGGCTATGGATGTGGCGCTCCTGGATGAGGAGGGGCGGGGAAGGTAGGTGACATATCTACAACCGTCTGCATCCATCCATTCATTCATTCATTCAACAAAGGGTTATTGAGCTCAAAGTCCACAGCAAGTGTATGCTAGAACTCAGAATCATAGAGATTCTGGGTCTTTTACAAGTATTAACAACCCATGGGGTATGTTGTTTTATTCCCCTTTTGCATTTGAGACTGAGCCCAGAGGAGTTAAGAAACTTGGCCAAGGACGAACAGTGGCAGACCTGGTATGCAAACCCAGGCAGTCTGATTTCAAGGACTCTTAAGCACAGTATCTGCCACATGGGATGGACGGACAGACATATGGACTAGTGGAATTATTGAATGTGATGAGTCATCTTTATGGGCTTCTTTCCTCCAACACCAGGCTCTGCACTGTCTCAGAGCAGATCTATAGTCAGTATTTGATAAATAAATGAGTGAAAAAATGAATATCTTTATTTCTTGTGACTTTAGATTATTATCTTCCCAACTGTTGTATGTGATATTGGCCTTATACATTTGTCTCTTGTGGTTAAAACAGAAAACCCAAGGGATGGCCCAAGCAACTGGCCCCTCACCCCAACATCATCCGGGTCTTCCGTGCCTTTACGTCATCTGTCCCACTGCTGCCGGGGGCCCTGGTCGACTACCCTGATGTGCTGCCCCCACGACTTCACCCCGAAGGCCTGGGCCATGGGCGGACGCTTTTCCTCGTCATGAAGAAGTAAGTGGGAGCTGGTCCCTGCCTCCCTGCACCCCGGGGATCCTCTCTCTGGGAGCTAAGGCATGCCGAGGGCGGTTCCCCGTTAGGACAATTTTCCATGGAAACAGAATCTCACCTTCATTCAGAACAGATTTTTCATGTAGTGCTTTTAGTGCATTGGACTGTTGCCCTTCTTGGTGGCTGCCTTACCTATTTTCTTTTTTTTCTCAAGCCTGTGCCCCCTAGCATTGCCATAATGGGTATTTTAAGGAAATGAGTATCACTAACATCTCTTCCAACAATGTGAGGTCCCAGCTCTTACTTTGTAATTTCAGGATAGTGGTGGGAACAGAAAGGATACTTGAGGAAAAGAGAAATAAAAAATCTACAAAAAAAGGAAAGGCTATCATCCTAGTAGTAAGTAAGAGTTAGACATTGTCAATGCATGATAGCCTGAGGCCCTGTCACCCTCTCCACCAGCTACCCTTGTACCCTGCGCCAGTACCTTCGCGAGAACACCCCAAGCCCCCGCGTTGCCGCTGTGATGATCCTGCAGCTCTTGGAAGGAGTGGATCATCTGGTTCAACAGGGTGTCGCACACAGAGACTTAAAATCCGACAACATCCTGGTGGAGCTGGATGCAGGTAGGTGCCCAGCTGCACCGCCGAGCTCTCCAGGGAGCACCAGACCAGGTCTGGGAACATGGGGACCCCTCAGGTCCTTTTTCATTTTTACACCCTATTACAAGTTGTTGTGTCTAAATTTAGCTCTGTACTCAAAACATGAGCAGTTCCTTCAGAATGGAGGCATTCGTTCTCGCTGTGGGATGTATGGAGTGAGGGTTAATGATCCCAGGTTCCTTTCTAGTGCCCATTCATGTACAGAAGCGCCTCAGTGGTGGGCGTTTTCTTTTTTTTCTTTTTTTTTTTTTTTTTTGGTATGTGGGTAGCTCCCTGACCGGGAATCGAACCCAGGCCGCAGTGTTGACTTAAGGCCGAAGCCTTAAGCCACTACACCACCAGGGAACTCCCCATTTTCTTGAATAAAGAGAGAGGTAGACTTTAGCTTAATATAAGAAGATTTTCAAACCGTGAAAGCTGTCCAAATGTAAGTCTAGCTGCCTCCAGAAATAATGAGCTCCCCATCCCTGGAAGCATTCAAGTAGAAGCCAGATGGCCACTTGCCTGGGGATACTACAAGAGATTCATATGTTTGATAGATTTTGAACTAGAAGATTTAAACTAATTATGCAATTAAATTACAAGAGGAACTGGCTTTTTAAAGAAAGTCTGTGAATCCTTTTGCAAGTAATTAATTCCTAATGTACCCATTTCTTAGGTTTGGATTTGGGGTTTCAAGTTCAGATCCAAGAGTCTTAGCAGTCATCTGAGCTGAGCACCATCTGTTGAGTAAATCATGAGCAGCTCCTTCAGTCTTGGGATTATTTAGAGCCAAACTCTTCATCCAGTTTTTTGCTTGAGGGCCTTGTCTGGGAACCTGGTTCCTAGAGGCATTACCATATTGGTGTAGCTCACCCTCCCATTTTGGGGAGTGGGCTCCCATCCAGGGGCCTTGCTGGCCTGTACTTCTGGGCCAACGCTGGGTCCTTTAGCCCTTCTCACCTGTCTTGATGGGGGCTTTAGGAGGAACCTAGGAGGTCCTCTCAGAGGAAATATAGAAAACCAGTTGCTTCCCTCTCCTGCCCATTCTCCAGACGGCTGCCCCTGGTTGGTGATCGCAGATTTTGGTTGCTGCCTGGCAGATGAGCATGTCGGCCTGCAGTTGCCTTTCACCAGCTGGTATGTGGATCGGGGTGGTAACGGCTGCCTGATGGCTCCTGAGGTGAGTCCCACTAAGTATGTCATGTGCCATCAGCCAGAGACTGTTCTGTTTCCACTGATAGAATAAGACTTGCTACCTCATTGTTTTCTCAACATTCCCATCTTGTATGACCCGTAATTTGGCACAAGTTCCTTCTCTGCCACTTTGTTTTCATCTAGATCTCCCTAATGTTCCTGGGAGATGCAAGTTCTGTCAGCACAAAATGGCAGCCTAAGCAGATTCTTCGGGGTCTGAGCTAAACTCCCTCGATTCTGGGTTCCTTGGGACAGAGGTCAGGTTATCCTGTGAATCAGGTGCTGTGCAGCAACATGAATAGGTTAGAAATGCTTGCAGAGTGACTGCTCACCTTTGTTTTCTGGGCAGGTGTCCACGGCCTGCCCCGGCCCCAGGGCAGTGATTGACTACAGCAAGGCTGATGCCTGGGCAGTGGGAGCGCTCGCCTATGAAATCTTCGGGCTCCCCAATCCTTTTTACGGCCAGGGAGGGGCCCGCCTGGAAAGCCGCAGTTACCGAGAGGCTCAGCTGCCTGCACTGCCCGAGTCAGTGCCTCTGGACACGAGACAGCTCGTGCGGTCACTGCTCCAGCGAGAGGCCAGCAAGGTAAGCCTGTCCCCAGGTTTTTGCATGGGTTGCACGGATGGAAATCTCAGTTCACATTCCTAGTAAAGATCAGGTATGGGCAAGCAGTAGGGTGACAGCTCCTCTGTCACAGAGGTAAGGGCCAAGCATAGGAGAATAAAGTAGATTTTTGTATAAATACAAGTAGGGAAGCTAGCCACCAAATTAGTCAAGATTTACAACAATTCAACTCTTCTTGGCTTCAGTTGCTTCAGTTACTCAGAGAGAAAAGATGCATTTTTAAGAAATGTCTTAATGCAGATGTACTTTATGGAAACAGCTGAAATCTAATGAGACATAGACATGAAGACATCTCTGAGAGCAGATCTGGACATTCTGAAATTACTATAAAGGAATCTAAAAGCTAACACATGTGATGTCACAGCTGGAGTGGTAGGTCTGGTTCAGATGGCATGCTTAATACAAACAGCAGAGACAGACAGGGTTCAAATTTTCATTCTTCCACTTACCTGTCACCGTGCACAGTGTGTCATGGCCACAGTAATGCCCACTGCTACCAATTACTGTGAGATACAAATCCCCTCCCCCCCAGACAGTGCTCATTGTGCGGGAGGCAGTTCCCAGCCCTTCCATGATGGGGAGGCTATTTCAACTGGGAGCAAGCTGCCCCTAGGCACAGGGGATATGAGGTCAGACAATGAATTCTGCAAACTCACCTTAGAAAAAGTGCTACATACCTCAGTGCTAAATGTCAATCACTATAGTCACCTTCAAAGTACTCCCCTTGGGAAGCTATGCACCTACACCAGTGCCTAGTCCACCCTTCAAAGCAATTTTTGGAACTCTTTTTCTGGAATGGTCATCAGAGCTGTCATTGTCCCCAAAATCTGACAGTTAAGTTCACTGTGTGCCAGTGAACTTTGCCACCGTGGGCTTACACTGGCAGCACTGTGCAAACAACTCAGTAAGGTGTCATAACCTTGCCAAGGTGCACAGCTCTGATGGTGATCTTAGTGATATTCAACAGTGAGGTACGTAGCACTTTTTCTAGGATGCGTTCATGAAATTAATTGTGCGACTTCGTACGTGGAGAAGCCTGGAGCATGGGTAGAGAGCAGCCAGTATATAAGGGCTGTCTGGAAAAAAATCCAGCCATAAATGCTTCTATTTTTCATATTACATGGCTGGATATTTTCCAGACAGCCCTTGTATGCCACAGGAGTGAAAGGTATCCCAGAAGAGAGAACGATAGAGAAGAATTTGGTTGGGACTAGAGAAGGGAAGACCCTGAAATGAGGGTTCATTAATCAAGGGCTGTGGCTGAATCCTTGTCGCAGGAGTCCTAAGCCTTGGCTTCCCTTCCTATTGCAGAGACCATCTGCCCGAGTAGCTGCTAATGTGCTTCATTTAAGCCTCTGGGGCGAGCATACTCTAGCCCTGAAGAATCTGGAACTAGACAAGATGATTGGCTGGCTCCTCCAACAGTCAGCAGCCACTTTGCTGGCCGACAGGCTCACAGAGAAGAGCTGTGTGGAAACAAAAATGAAGATGCTGTTTCTGGCCAACCTGGAGTACGAGGCGCTGTACCAGGCAGCTCTTCTCCTCCGCTCCTGGAAAGCAGCCCCCTGACGGCGCTGACGTAGCTAGTGAAGCACTAAAAGAGCTTGGCAGCACCTTTGTCGTGATGGTCTGTGAATGCTGAGGGGGAGCTCCGAGGTGTGAGGGTGGGAGTCGAGAAAAGATGGCGCAGAGAGGGCTGGTCCGCAGAGGAGGAGGCCTCTGGTTTGGCAAGTGGGAGGAACAAGCTGTGTGAAGTTCAGTCTGTAGCTTCTAACTAGCTGTGTGATTTGGATGCATCATATAACCCGTGTGGTCTAAATTTCTTTTACCTGTAAAAAGAAGACACCAGTCTAGATGGGAGTCAGCAAACTTCTGGAGGGGGCCAGAGTAAGTACCCAGGCTGCTGCGCTACCCCACTGTCATGGACGTATACCAGCAGTTGTAAATGTCTAAACAAACGAGTATGGCTGTATGCCGAAACAGCTTTACTTACGGACACGGAAATTTAAATCTCATGTGTCACTAACCACATCACAGTCTTTTAATTTTTTTAAACCATTTAAAAATATAAAAACCGTTCTTTGCTTGCAGGCCATACAAAAAACAGGCAGGAGGCTGGATTGGTCCAAAGGCCATAGTTTGCCAACCCGTCTAGATGAACTTAAAGGGCCAAGCTAAAAACGTGCTGACTCATCAATGGGCTCCTCTGTACTTGGGCTAAAGTTAATGTGGTAAGGTCTCTGCCTGCAAATCCGCACCAGGTGAGGTTAACTCAGGTGTTAACTGCTGACCAGAAAGCCCTACCTTATGCTCCATTCTGTCTTCGCAGACCTCTGAGGAGTTCACGGTCGAGCTGGTCTGTTAGATGAGGCTGGGCTGAGAAGGGGTGGATGAATGTGCGTCCACTTTACAGAGGACCCAGGCCAAGGTGGTGGCTGTCAGTGGCAGGTTACCTGAGCTGAGGCAAACGTTTGCACAGGTCAGTGTGTGCAGGTGTCAGAATGAAAACACGCAGACCTGAGCAGTAGGGAGCCTCGGCAGTTCCATTGTGTGTTCTGGAACAGCTCTAGGGTGTGTCTGAGAAAGCATTTCCTGCTACTTAGAACTGAGTCTAGCAGAGCCGAAAGGATTGATGAGCTAGAAATTAACAGCATAGTGTTTTAAACTTGCTGATTTCCTTCTGACCAGCTTTTACAAGAATTGTGAAGAATTAAACGCACAATTACAACTGCCTATGCTTATGTGCCTTGAAGTGTTTGGCTTTAAGACTAATTTTACTACCAAAAGGACAAGAAAATTTTGTGAGCACAGACCAACAATGGGGAAGGGATTTCACAGGTAGTTTTGCGCATGCGTTTTTAGGAACACAGCCTGAAGCAAGTGAACATATAGTTAAGGTTCTTCTCAACTAGGCAATTCTGTAACTCTAAAGACAAGTGCTATTACCTTAGATTTCCCATTTCAGTGATGCCCCACCAGCCTCAGTGTATTACTAACCTTATTTTATCCCGTGAGAAGTTTGGAAATGCTATCGTTTCATAGTCAAAATACAATCCAGTCACTGGCAAAATTAAGAGGCCACTTACCATTTTGTATCCAGTTATTATTGAACAGCCCCTCCATTAGTCAAGCACAACAGGGACTAGATGAAGTTTGAGGACCATGTTTCTCTTTATTTTAGAAATGACAGTGACTGCACATATGAAAAACATCACTTAGCATTAGGTGGAAAAACTTACATAAAAGTCATCCCCTCAACCCCCACCCCCTGGAACTCAATGCTGCATCTCCCACTGAGGTAAGGCTGTGCCATTGTCCCACAGCTTTATATAAACAAAAACCCAGCATAAAGGGAAGAAAACCCAGTCCTATTAAGAACCCTCTCTCCATCTCCACGCTATGAGGCGTCCTGGGCTCTGGCCTCAGTCAGACTTCTCCTTCTCCTTCATGTGTAAGAAGACGACGCTGAACAGGAAGAGGCCCACCATCATGGAGAAGGCGCTGGCGTAGTAGGGGTAGGCCGAGGGGATGAAGCGCTCATACTGTGTGTGCTGGAGTGGCCTCACCGACACCTGCAACAGCACAGAGGCCTCTGACACCTGCCCCTCCGAATCCCCAGGGGGACACAGTGGCTGAACAGGGACTATGACCTGTGCTTACCTGAGTGGAAGAGTATAAGTGAGTGTAGCCCAGCCGGTTGTAATCCACTTTAAACTGGAACACCCCGTACACGTCAGGCAACTTGAACTGGACACTGTACTTGCCACCTGGAAGAGAGCAACACAGATAACCAGGAGGAGTTCCTGTTTGCCTCCCGAGAGCAAGCCGGAGGCAGGACTGTCTTCCTGCAGCTTCTCGTGCAACAACTACCTTTACCTTTCTTCTTCAAGAAGGTCCTAACAAAAGGGTCGATGCGGACAAACTCCAGCTGAATGTCATCACCATCAAAGGGGACCCATCTGCCATTTGAGAGCTGTTCGATCACAATGCTGTACTCCTGAGATAAAAGGCCAGTTAGCCAGGGGGCCAGTGACTGCAAGGGTGTCGCCGTCCTCAGAGCTGCGCTGACCCCCCCACTCATAAATCTGGCAGGAACTCCCAAGAGTTGTGACAAACTGGGCAAGCCCTACCACCACCACCACCACCACCACCCCACCCCCCCACCTCCAAGCAGGCTAACCCCTGGCTCGCATCTCCCTCTGCAGGCCCATGGAAGTCTACATCCACACCATGCTCCACCCCTAGAACATGCCGGGCATTTGTGGGCGTTTCTGCCTCCGTATTCTTGCCTTGCCCCAGTTCTCCTGACAGATTCATCCAGTGTCATTTCTTTTGTGATCCCCACTCCCAGCAGAGCAAGTCAGCGAAGCCCCTCCCACTTCTACACACCCACAGCAAAACCACACCCCTCCACAAGTTCTCCATTAGGATATCGGGGTTTTCCACACTAAACCGATTTTCTTCAGGGTCGAGGTTAACATATTCCTCCTTATTTAGGCCCCCTAGGCGCACACGGGAGTGTTACATGAATGCTTTCAAACGGAGTCGGCTTGGTCAGAACTTTGGGGCCCTCCCATTCCAAGCACTTACCACTAGGTCAGTGACAGTGTAGGCATTGGGTGGGGCTTTCTCGCCCACCCGATGATGGGACACAGGCCCCACACGGAGGACACCCTCCTCCTTGAACACCCAGCGGGAGAGGGCCACAGCTAGCTCATAGTTGCCTGTCTGGGAATACCTGCAGAAGAGAAGGCTGGTAAGCAAGACTATTCACTGTTCACCAAGCTAATTGCCACCTGTAGGCCACACAAATCTAGGAATCCTGGTTAAAGGGAACACAGAAAAATAATGAAAAGATGTGAGGTGGTGTTGCTTCAGGTGTCACCTGCACAGTAAGTGCACGATATTCAAAGCATCTCCAGAGAAGCCACCACTAGAAAACCCTGGAGTGCCAACAGTAGCAACAGAGCCACAAAATCAAGTCTTCAAGTAATTCTGAAGCACCTAAAGGCTCCTCCCTCCCCATCTGCATTGACCCTGCCACCCAGATCCCGTGTCCCTGAGTCCCCGGGCATCTACCTCTGGGAGCCCGGCGTGGCCTTCTGCACTGCTGAGTTGAAGAAGGCATCACTAAAGAAATCGAGGGAGCCGCTGAAGATGACCCGGGCGTTGTTCCTGGCCTGGAGCCCAGCGATCAGGAGGGTGTTCTTCCCCACGGCATGGGGGTACTGAGAACAAACGAGGCTGTCACCCCAGAGAGCCAGGGCAAAGGACAAGCCACTGGGCCTCCAGGGCAAGAGGACGGCAGGCTGGACCTGAACAACCCAGGTTCCTGAGGGTGGAACCTGAGACCCCAGTGCTTCTGGGGACTTCCCCACTCCCCCCGACTTATTTCATCAGCTCCACGGAGTGCTTTCCTGCTCGGTTCTCACCCTCCAACACGGAAGTGTGTTGCCAGCAGGCCCTGGAGCCGGAGCCCCATGGCTGCCAAGGCGCCTCACCTGGGTGATAGGTTTATCTGGGAAGAAGGAGTAAGAGGTGGAGGAGCCTGTCAGGATGTCCAGTACCAAAGGGTTGTCGGGGTCGGCCACCATCCTGCAGAAGGAAGAGAGCCACTGAACTCCGCCCCAAGACCTGAGCCCAAAGGACCTGCGTCCCCCTGGGGGCCACCACTTCACAGGAAGGAATCCTGTTAACAGCCAAACACTTCGCTCTCCTCTTGCTTTAACTATGAAGTCTGATTCTTAATGCCATAAATTAATCTGATCCATGTCCTCTGGAGGAAAGAAGACCCCCAAATAATCACAAGTTTGGTTGGTTTCCTGACAAAATAGTCACCTCTCTTCCCCCAGTTTTCTGTTGGTTTCACCCCGCTCACTCACCCAACACCTCGAAAGAGAATAGGGTTCAGAGATGACTTCCCAACGATGGTTGGGGCCTTCAGCAGGTTCTCTGTGTCGGCCACGATGAGCGTGTGCTGCGAGAGCGCAGGGAAGCACGGGGTCAGGCAGAGGGGCCTCTGAGCCAGGGTCCCTCCCAACCTCCTTGTAGTTTCTAGGCTGAGCTCTGCCGTAAGGGCCTGAAACCTGCAGGGTAACAGGCCTGATTACCTGGCCAAGGTCTGAGACGTCATAGTTGTGATGGTCAATGACAGCTGTTTTCTCCTCATCAAACTCAATCCCACACTCACTGCCCAGCTCTCGAAGAGGGTCACCTGCATACACCCAAGATATGTTTAGCTGAGTCCTTCCGGGTGGGCCCTGGGCCAAGCTATGTCACTTGTCCTGGCATCCCCAGGACCCTGCAGCTTCACCCCGCCAGGCTCAGCCCCAGCTGGACAACAGCATGGTACTCTGCCTACAGGGATCCAAACCTGAACTGGCTAACAAAACACCGCCTGGCCCTCTCCCTCTGCAAATGCACAGTGGCCTCGGTTCTGCACAAAAACCCCTTTTGAAGCCAAGTAATAGCTCAGGCAAACTTGATCTGGATGAGCCTTGGTTTACAAGGTTTCTCTTTTCCTCATCGTTACCTGACCAAGAACCCCACCCAATATGGTTTTTAAAATCTCAGCGCTGAAAAAAATGAAACAAGACTGGCCAGTTCGTTCATGGGCGAAGCAGGGTAATAGGTACACGGGGTTCAGGATACTAGTCCCCACTTTTCTAAGTTTCTTTGACAGTTTCCAAGATAGAAAACAAAACATAAATCTGTCCAATGCTTTGGGCTCCACCCAATTAGCCTCCCCTACTTGTCTTCTCTTTTTATAAGGGAAAAAAGCAAAATTAGATAAAAGCAGGGCTCCCAGCCCTTAAAAGGACCTGCATCTGACTGGCTGTGGTCACAGGACAGGAGAGACTGAACAGCCCCGCCGTTCCCTCACTCAGTCCCTGGCCAAGGACCACCCAGGGAAGGCCAGCTTTCAAGTGTAAAGTCCTCCAAGCTTCCTGGAAACATGGTGGAAAGCACCAGAACTCCGAGGTTAGACTCACCAATGTCTGAGCTAGCCGCTACCAGGACACTGCCTCCACCATCAATAAAGGTACTGATGGTCTCCACATTGATATTGCCTCCAAAATCTGAAAGAAGCACCAGACTCAGTGATCCAGAAGGTTCCTCTCACTGCCCCTCTGACACCTGGGCAAGGGGGGTGGGGTGGAGCAGACCAGCCACAATCAGCAGCGCCTTCTGGAGGCCCAGAACGACAGGGACGTTTACCCACATGCCCTACTACCGGGCAAGCCTCCCGCTTTCCCGACGTGATGTGTTACTTACACACACTTCATCATACATAAAGTATCTGTTTGGAAATGCTGCATTTTTCCTCTCACATTTCATGCAACATTGAAACTCATCACCCTCACCTTTCACATCGGTGTCTCTGTTACCACTAGAGCCACTTCGGGAGCTGCCTAACACGTTTTGCAGAGCCCACGGACTTCCCCTCCATCTCAGCCGTCTGAGAAAGAACACTTTAGAATTTGAAGATGACACTGCTACTTGAGAGTAGGGTGTCTTCCTAGTCAGCCTACAGACGTATGCCATGATAGCCACACTGCTCCGTGTACTCTGCCAGAAGACTCCTTAATTTCCGACACCGGCAAGTGTGAGCTCACACCCCTTCTTGCTCAGTGAAGTCGGTGACTGCCACAGGCATCCAAAACTAGGCTGCTGGAGCTCGACAGTCTTCCCCACAGGCACCCAGATGTTCAAGAGACAGTAACGGAGGGAGTGCTCAGTGATTCACCTACTCATGAAATGAAAACTTTCTTCTGTGCTGAGAAGAAAAATAAGGGGCACGGTGAGGGGAGCTAATACATGCAGGCTGCTCAGGGGAGACCCTGGACTAGTGGCATCTGAGAAGGTGAGAGTGAGCCAGGCAGCATGGGGGAAGGGCATTCCGGGCACGACAGGTGCAAGGTCCCAGAGGCAGGTGGGCACGTCACCAGCAAGGAGCCCCGTGTGGCTCAGCTGGATAGAGTGAAGGGTGCTGAGCAGCAGCAGGGACGGCGGCGGGGGGCGGAAGGGGGGATGCGAGGAGGGTGGGCCACAGAGGGCTTGGTGGGCCCCGTGAAGATGCTAGCCATGGGCTGGAGGCACTGAAGGGTTTTGAGCAAGAGACCAACATGATCTGATTTCTATTTTGAAAGGATGATTCTGATGGCTAGGTGCAGAATTAGGACCAGGGGGTAAGGGTGGAAGCGAGGTAAGGGGTTAGAAGGCAGTGCAGAGTGGTGACTGGACCATGGTGCAGAAGGGAGGGGGTGTGGAGGAACAGTGGGCCTGCGCTCACGTTCCAAAGGCACAGCTGATGGATCAGACGTGTGAGACAGCAGGTAGGAGTCAGTCCATTAGACATCCAGTAGGCAGCTGGAGGGAGTCCACGGTATGACTCCGTAAAGATCTAAATATGAGAATGGCCCTCTTCTCTGGAAATGATCAGGAAAATAAAAAGCACCTCACCTTTCCTTCCAGCACAGACAGAATATCTTGTATGTGGGCACATAACCTCTCATACGACACGTAGAAAGCTACCTCCCCACCCTCCTTCACAAGCCAGGCAGAGTCCTCACCATTTCAAAAACAGCTTCTCAGTGCAGTGCAGTAGTTCCCAATGGGGTGATTTTAGCCCCTCAGGACCAAGACTAGAGACATTTCTGGTTGTCATGGGAGGAGCTGCTGCCATCTGGTGGGTCAAGTCCTGGATGCTGCTCAACATTCTACACTGCACAGGATGGCCCCCACAAATTACCCAGTCCAAAATGTCAAGAGTGCAGCTGTTGAAACTCTTGCACAATGAAAAGGACACAGGCTTTGAAATGGAGACACCAGGGCTTAAATCTAGGCAATCCCTTCACCTTTCTGAACCCATTTCCCCATTTATAAAAAGGGATCCAGATTTTTCTGAGTACAGCGGATGTGCTAGATCCTTCTTCGGTAGCCATTACTGCATGTGACTTGGGAGCTTCCTGATCCCAGAAAGAGCAAGGATCCCACTGACACCCAGAGAAGGAAGCCAGGCTGGCTTTCCTACACCTGCTACAAGTGGTCCCAATACCATAGATGGACCCTCGGAGCAGGGGTAAACCCTTACCCTGACCCCCCAGCTGATACAAGCCTTCTCTCCAAGAGTGCCCGACGAGATCTCCCAAAGCGGCACAACAACAGTAATGGGGGCAGGGCTTCAATTCTGCATCTCAGAAAGAGAGTTACATTCCCTTCCCAGAAACTCCTTGGTCTTTAAGACTTCACTCATATATGCTAAACTCTTTTAAGAGGAAGTCCCAGGCTCAAAGACTTCGGCAGGCAACAGAATCTGGCTAGAACTTAACAGCACTACATTTATTCTAGCTACAGTTATCTACTGAAAGCAAGGAATGATAACGGATTTCCATTTTCCATGGTGATACCGAGTTCATTACCAGTTTCCTTTTAAAATGTTACTTTAGCTTTTAAAAAGCGAGTCAATTGGAAGAAAAATATTAAGTAATTATTAGCACAGGTGATACAGAACATGGTAAAAATCATGAAGGAGGTACAGAAAAGTGGAGTAACATTTGTGAAACACTGATTTAGGCTCTCTGAAATTTCTCCCACCTATCTTTTCACCCTTCTCCCGTCTCAGTCACTGTTTCTCTCCTCAGTGACACTTCCAATCCACCTCCTGAGCACAAATCCAATGGTTCCTCCCACACACACACCTGACACACTTCACATCCTTATTCCTGTGTCCTCAAAGACAGACCAAAAGAATTCCTCAAGGGCAGGCTCTCAGCCACTGTTAAGAACCCATTTCAGAGTTCCAAACACAGCAGAAACTTGGCAAATGCCAATTAACCTGCTAAAGGCTCCATTCACCTGCCCAGTAACTTGGAAGATGTTAACTTATATAATCTGGGGTCATGTCTACTCAACTACACTTGCCTCCAAAAAGCCAATTCCAAAAAATACGCTTCAGGGAAATTTAGGAGCCTAGATAAAAATACTTCAAGGATCCGGTTGAACCCAATCTCACATGAACAACAGAGAACAGAGTAGCTGCCAAGAAAGCGAAAGACCACTTAAGCTCCAGCAGCTGAAGGAAGAGATGGCAGTCCTGTCTTACCCCATTAGGTTACCCATTAGGTAACCTGAGTCCCATGAGAAAAAGATAAAATGAAGCTACCAAAGAAGAGAATGACTAGGATGGACACCAAAAGAGCATGGCAAAAGGGAAACACCCAAAGGAACTGGGTATATTTAGTCTCATAAGAAAGAGCTGAATAGGTTATAAGGCCTTCTTAACAGTTATCTAATGGTGGAATGGATTGCCTCATAAGACAGTAAGCTCCCTGTCCCAGGAATACTAAAGTATCAACTGGATAATCTAGTAAAGGTTAGTAGTCATTCTGTTTGACAACTAGCCAGCCTTCTAGTAAGCCCTGGACATACTCATCCAGCCTCAGATAGGGGGCTGGGCTAGATAATTGCCTAGGTTCTTTTTCAGCCTGAGAACTATGAATCCATCGAAATGTTTAAGACCAACTACTTTCACGCCTCTTTCCAGCAAACTGTATTAACGGCATGCCATTTCCTCTTTCCACACAGACCAGCCCCCCCAAGGGGGCTCTCCATCTTTCCTCTCAGATCCTTTACAGAGAAAATTCACTTCCCAGAGTAGGAGGGCCCCAGGCTAGATGGTCTGTAGCAACACTTGACCCCCACAACCCTCAACTGGGTCTTTTAAAAAGAAAGTATGCTCTCCTGGGCCCAGGTCAGACGTTATCGTGTTCCTCTTCTGAAGCAGTAGCAGCGACCAGTGGTGACCCATCCCCCTGACCCAGAACATGTTCAAGATCCAGAAGAACGGACCTGATTCCCAGTTCGGGGGATGACGCGCAGCCCTTACCTTCCACCGAGGGGGAGAAGATGATGAGATTGTCATAGAGGAACTCCCCGTACTTAATAAGGGACAGGCTGGGATCATCTGCAGTCTTGAATGTGAGTTCAAATCCCCGATCTGGACAAGAAGCAAAAACAGGGAGCTGAGGCAGACAGGACGCAAAGGGAAAGCCCTGCTGCCGAGATCACGACCACCTTCCCCCCCACCGCCATGCGGCAGACCAGGCCTGGACGGTCCGCTAGTAAAGAAGAAGGAGGGAGGCCCATGGGCTGGGGGTTATTTCCAACCCCACACTCTCACCCGCCGCCCCCTCGGACTCCGGTCTCACCCTTCATGCTCCGGAAGAAAAGCGAATGCGTCTCCCGCAGGTTGAGGTTGTCCAGCAGCACTAAAGTGCGGGGACCGCTGGCGCCGACCCAGCCAGGAAAAGACTGCAGCAGCAGACACAAGAAAGGCCAAAGGCAGGCCGCAGCGCGACGTTCCATCTTTCTCCTCCGACCAAAGAACCCAAGCACCTGGGCACCGGAAGTGCCCTGTCTGCGGCCGCCCAATCGGAGCTCGTAGTCGTGGAGTTCTACCCGGAAGTGATCCGGGAACGTCGGGGTCAG